>PVIC010001389.1:6298-92430 GCA_004025085.1 Thryonomys swinderianus | reverse complement strand
TTTTATTAATATTTATTAACATTAATATTTATTAATATTTAACTAATATTAATGTTTTAATTAATATTGGTTATATTGGTATATTGTTATATTAATATCTATATGCATTGCATAGTAATATATGATATATATTACATTATAATATAGTGTATATCATATATTAATATAATATATAAATAAATATTAATACATATATATTGATAATATAAGACATAACATATTAATGATATAATGATAATATATAATTTATTACATAATGGTAATATATATTCTATATAATATAGTAATACATAGTAATATATAACATATATAAGTATATATTAATATAATACAGTTATAAACATTAGTTATTAATATATTAATAATTATATAATATGCAATATACTATGTTGATATATATATTTATTAATTCTGGATTTTGATTTTCTACATATTAATATATATATTCTGAGAATTATAGTACCTGGGTTAACACTGACTGGCTTTTTGTCAGCAGGCCTTTGCTTTGACGGGAAATTTAGGAGATCCACACAAGCATATCATTCTTGTACCTGTCAGTGATAAAGTACTCTGAAAAGTACATAAGAAAATCTTTACTGGCATGTGCTCTAATCACTAAGCCTTGGACTCAATTTCTCACCACTGGAAATTCAGAAATCTTCTTTTATTCAAATGCTGGGTGATGTTTCGCTCAAAAACTAACCTACCAAAGTAACTGGCATATCATGGGACTGGGTAGGGTCATACAGTCCCCTTCCTTAGGATGAAATACTTCCGAAGCCTAATCAGTAGTAGCAAATTCGCAAAGCATGAAATGTTTGAGACTTAGTAAAAATTCAAAAGTATGAAATACCTTCATTTTAAAGGAGGATTTTCGCCAAGTGTATTTTGTAGAGTTCTCCTCTTTGAAGACGTTCCATGAATAAAAGTGTCTTGTGTTCGGAAGTGGGTGAAATAATGCATCTCTCCATTCTTGGAACAATGAACAGGAATGAACAGAAGGCTCTGAGAATTACAGCAATGAGAAAACCTGGTTGATATTTTAAACATTATTTCCAGATTTTGATAAATGATCCTTCACATTCCTTGAGGTCTGGAATTCATTTCCATACCTATTTATATTCTACCAAATTCTTTTGTTATTATCTGAATACTCTTATTCCAAGATACCTGCACTTCACTAATCATTTCTGCTGGGAAACAGAGAGATGTCTTCCACGGACACGGAAGGTCACACACAGCGGGATCGCGTCTGGGCTGATGAGCAAACACACAGGGCTCTGGCCCCATCTGGCTGATGACTGTTTTCTATAAGTTTCCTCGGGAGCCCATAACCGCGCATTCACTCAGGGCTTGTCTGAGGCTCAAAGCCCTCACATATTTACAATCTGGCACTTAGAGAAGTTTGCCACACCCTGTGGTGTCAGATCACACATCAGTTCAGTCATGATACGTGAGGGCTACTTGCTGAGGTAATATTACTTCCAGGTAAGGTAGGCAGGCTCCCTTCTCCACCTGCGCCTGAGTTCCCAGGTGCCCTGAGGCTGTGCCCCCTGGGCGGGCTGACTGCCCCTCCTCCACTGCGGTCTGTCTCACAGCTCCAGGTAGAATGAGTTGTCTGAGCTCTTTGGCTGGATCTTGCCAGAGTCCCCCCCTTTACTGAGTTTATTGGTACATTCTAGGTGTGCGTTATAATCACATTCATCACTGAAAATCTGTACCTGTTTATGAGGCATCTTGATTCGTATTTCTTCGCATTCCCCTGCCCTCTCTTTAACCCCTCCAGTCCCCTGGATACATACACTTTAGGTCAGAGTTTTCCTTTCGCCACCAAACGTTTTCTTGCTCTTCAGAAGCCAACGAATTCTGGGTAGAGTTTTGGGCAGGACCGGGTCTAGCACCTTAGCTCCTGTCAGGCCGGCCCGGTGACACTCCACTCTGGCTAGCGTCCAGCCCTAGGACGCTGACACACACTGACACACGTAAATACGACTTTTACTTACCAAGGCTTTTCGCCAGTCACTGCCAGTGCGCCCAGTTCTTTGAATTAGATAACCTGCCCCGGATCCCTGGATTCGGTCTGCCTGGCTGGACGCCCACTGACGGGTCTTAACAGTCCCAGGAGATTTCAGACTTACTTTTGAATTAGAGATTTATTTAGACCTGCAAGGAAGGCATAAAATTAACTGATTTGTAATCAATGTTTATATTTTTCATGTATTACATAAAAATTAATGATCAATTATTGAATGATAATTGATGATCAGTTGAATGATTTTGAATGATCAATTAATGAATTGTCTAAAAGCAGGTCATAAAGAAGTTAAAAAAAAAAAAAAAAGAAGAGAGGCTTGGCTATTCATTTAACTTGCTATTCAGATTGCAAGTAACGGAAACAGCCAGTCCGTGTGAATCCGAGACTTGAAAGGGCCACTTCAGGGAGGTCGGTAGAAGCGCGGTGTTACACGTGCCCCTCGCCGCTCGGCGGACGTTAATGGTGGTGCCCTTTGACCTTGTGGTTTCGCAGGGCACGAAGGAGACCCCTGCCTGCGATCCTCAGACTGCACTGAAGGGTTCTGCTGTGCTCGTCACTTCTGGACGAAAATCTGCAAACCAGTTCTCCACCAGGGGGAGGTGTGCACGAAACAGCGCAAGAAGGGCTCGCACGGGCTCGAAATTTTCCAGCGGTGTGACTGTGCTAAGGGCCTGTCTTGCAAAGTGTGGAAAGACGCCACCTACTCCTCCAGAGCCAGACTGCACGTGTGTCAGAAGATCTGACCGCCGCCGAGGGGAGGCGTGGCCGGCAGACTGTGAACGCGCGTACCCAACGCGTCACGGCAGGCGGGGGCGAGGTCTGGAGCGCAGCACGGCGGCTGGCAAGTGGGCGTGCTGAGGATCTGGGGCGGAGAAAGGACACGATGGAGGACAGCTGAGCGGGCGAGGGCAGGAGGCCCGGGCAGGGCTGCCGGGGCCTTTCCACCGCGCAACTGGTTGTTGTAAATAATGTACACGTTTGTGAAAATGCTGTTACGGAAACAAAGCACACCGTGGGTATTAGCGATGAGTGCCATACGGCCTTCCAAGGAGTCTCCCTCCGGGGGGCGATTACCTACGAAACCAGCCTGAGAGCCGCACGTCTAGTCCGTTGAGTGTAACAAATTCCCCCGGGGCACCCAGACCCACAGGGCACCCGGGTCGTAAACACAGCATACTTAGTTGGCAGCTTAGAACCACCGTTTAATCAGGAACTTAACTCGGTCTGCTCAGCGAGAGGCCTCCACAGGGAAGGACAAAAGCAGTCACGGACTTTAGAAAACTAACACTGATTTCCCCTCAAACTGTTCGTTTACATGTTTTAAAACAATTAACTTCACCTATAATTAATAAAGCCAACATAAGATAAAAAAAAAAAGATCCATCGATTCTGGAAGGATGACATCCCATTTCTCTTGGGCACATGAGCTTCCTACCCCGAATACTTTGGTTTCCAAACTACGCCCACGAATTGCAGCCAGCGCAACGTAGGCACAGAGCGGCATCTTCACGGACTGCAGAAGATTTAAAGACATCTAAAATGGGGGGGAAACGAATGAATGGAAATGCCACTATTTTTCGAAAGTGCCAACGTAACCTGCATTTTTAAGGGTTGGCTGTATATGTGTTTATTACACACTCTATAGCAGCGTAGGGTGAAGCCAGGAACTAAGATTGGAGCGATAACTGTCCTGTCCCAAAGCCCAGCAAAGGATACAGCAGACACTGCCGCTCTTGCAGGCTTTGGCTGCATGTGGGTCACACGAGTGACACACACACTGCTCCTCCCCCTGGAGCCAGAGGCCGGGAACCCAAGCTGGGCCCTGTGGGGTCTGCGCTCTTAGTATTTACATGCAGATGAGTTCAGTCTAAGGCCCCTTTCCTTTCCTCCATGCAAAATATTTATTGTGTATGTTTAGGTGCCAAAGTTATCTTCACAGGAGGTGGCCTCCCAGGGCGGACACCTAGACAGGTGCACGGTGAGGTTCATGGTGTCCTCACGCTTCTAACTGGCCCCTGGCAGCTGGCGAGGCATCTGCACCAAGCTCTCTCTGTACAGCTATTTCAGTGCCAAAGATGTAGTTTCTGCTTTCTGCAGCCAGTGAGATTAAGTATAATAACCTGTAAAGTCTACATATCAGTAATCCATAGAAAGCACAGGCTCTAAATTCTTCTGAAAGCATTACCTTTCCATTTAATTCAGCTCTAAATCTTTTTCTTTTTTTTTTTCAGTACAGGGGATCGAACTCATGACCTTGGCACTTGCGAGGCAGGTAGCAGCGCCACTGAGCTAAATCCCTGGCCCCTTCAGTTCTAAATCTTATATACAAAGCTTATGAGAATGAAAGGTTTATTTTATAATTGTTGCTTTAAACTTTCATGGACAGAAGGTCACTTCTGAAGCTATTATAGTTGTACCCCCTCCGTAGCTACGAATTCAAGTTCTCCTGATAGAATCAGAGCCCGTGTGGAGAATTTCAGCTTCCTGTACACATTTACTAGGATGATGAAGATCTGTTTTTCACACATGTCTGCCAAAACAAAAATTACGTGCTAATGGACCGAGGCCCTGGCTGGTGGCATTGGGTTGTCCAAGCTTGGTGACACAAAACGGGAGCACTTCGGCCAACCATTTCCTCTGTAGCCACTCCACTTACAATCTGGTTCCTGGATTTTTCCCCTTAAGTTTACCCTCTCAAAAATTATTATTTGAAGTAATTTATTTAGAGGAAATGTTAATGAGATGTATTTTCTTATAGAGATATTTCTTACAGAAAGCTTTGTAGCAGAATATATTTGCAGCTGTTGACTTTGTAATTTAGGAGAAATGTATAATAAGATAAAATATATTAAATTTTTCTTCTCTCAAAAATTGAATTCAAATTCTCATGTTTTACTTATGGGGGGGAAACACTCACTGAGTCAAAAGTTTCCAAGCTCGGCAGGGTTTGGTCTCCTTCTGCCGACCTAGTGTGCGTGCCTCGGACAGCACCTCACCACGGGGACGTACTCCTGAGGCGACTCCTCTCAGGCAAAGACGGCTGCAATGTTTGGAAAGCAAATATTCCAGCTCGCCAATTCCACTTAGTTTTCTTCCTTTGCTTACTAGAGCTTCTTTTTTTTTTTTTTTTTTTTTTGAGACAGGGTCTTGCTTTGTAGTTCAGGCTGGCCCTGAGCTCACTACGGAGCCCAGGCAAGCCTCCAACTCAGCCATCCTCCTGCCTCTGCCTCCCGAGCGCTGGGATGACAGGCGGGAGCCACCACACCCGGCTAGAGCTTCCTGGAGCAAGAGCTCTCCTTAAACTTCTTGAAAATAGGCAACGGAGGCCCAGGATCTTTGCTTGAGGTTCCTTTTTTCCAGCGTGGAGACGGCAGCGGGCTTAGGGTACTGGTGTGTTTCCGTGTGGCATGAAGAAGCAACTAGATGCTGGCATCAGTGGGTGACAGACTGAGTTAGGATCTGATGGACCCAAAACTACTTCCCGTGAAGCAGATCTCTGCTGTGCCTTCTGGACCTCGAGACCATCGTGTTCGATAACAGTGCTCACCAGCGGTGGCACGCAGGGCAGCCGTGACTGCAGAGTTGTTAAAGGCTGGAGGTGTAGAGAGAAACATTCCGTAACACCGTGGGAAGGGTTAAGTGTGGCCATGATGGCTGAAGGAAGCCAGGAGGGCACCGTGGCCAGAGGTAAGAGGGGAAGCTACGGGAGCACTGCTGAAAAAACTTCCACATCATTTTAATTAGTACTGAGTGTTTTCGTAGTTATTTCTGGGATGGGGATTTAGCTTAAGTGGTACCACGTCTACCATAGCTGTCCATTCCCTCACATGGAGAAAGTCTGCATGTCCCGGGGAAAGTGTGTTTTTAGACTGTCACAGTTACACGGGTGATACTTTTGTTTTACATGCACTCAGGAGCATATTTTGAAAGGACAAATTGTCCCACTTTCCCCGTTAGCCAAGAAATAAAATATTATGGCCTTAGAATTTCAGAAAAAAACATTCAATTACATGTCTTTTATTCATTCAAATTCAGGCCAGTTTTCTGTTTTTAAGAAATAGATGACCAATCGCCCTATCACAAATAAATTTAATATTGGCACATATGCCATATACAGTAATACCTCAGTTCACAAACGCTTCTGTTCACCAACAATTTGGTTTGCAAACAAAAGCATTTGGCAAAGTTTTGCTTCCATTTACAAGCTCCGCACTGGGTGATGAATATCACCTTAGCCATCTTCCCCACGTGAGCACAGACACCTCCCCCAGTGTCACGGGGTGAGTTACACTCGTGAACCGTCGGGCGCCATATCTGTGGACAAGGCCCAACCCTGCCACTGGGCACCAGAAACAGACTCCGCACCAGTCTGTGCTCTGGGCCAGGCCATCCCAGCTCCTCTCGGTGAAATTTTCAGGAAAGTGGGCAGAGCAGAGTGGCGAGCTTCCTCCTGGTGGTCGGCAGCAAATAGTGTGTGTGGGGGGCAGGGCTGGACTGAATCTGGATAAGTCATGTCATATGAAGGAGCGAGGGAGTGATACAGTGGGGCAGGATGTTCCACCGCACACGGAACCAACGGTGAGGAATAAATGCTACCCTTTCTCTCACACATCGTCTTCCAGATCTCTGTGCCTTCCTCCCGCGGGGCACAACCTCTTGTTTATGCAGAAGACACAAGTTTGAATCAAGACCTGACGTTCCGCGTGCTGGCACGGTTTAAATATGGCTGGTGTCACATCGACGGTTCACGTGTAGGGAACAGGGTCCCCCAGGTGGCAGGACTGGAAAATGGTGTGGGCCTTCATGAGCCGGGGCCTCACGGGAAGCCCGTAGGTCTTCGAGAGCAATTCCTGACCAGGGATGGGGACTCCAGCTTCCACCTCTGCTCCGGCGTGAGGCGTGCTGACCCGCTTGCTCCTGCACCCGGTCCCGTCCTGGCATCCACGCCACGCGGCACGGCACGCAGAAGGTGCCCTCGCCGTGGCAGCTCTGCTCTTTCCACACGTGGACTTCCAGCCTTGTGAATCGTGAGCTAAACAAGGCTCCTCTCTTTCTCATGGCAGGTGTCTCGTTATAGAAAGGGAAAGCTAACGCTGGCGGTCCTGCCAAAGGTCATTCCCGTGATGCCACTCTCTCCTTCTTTATGGGTCTGCTAGTACCAGTGGGGCAGAATTTCTATTTTATGCCCAAGAGCTTGGAAACCAACTAAACAAGGCACATTAATGAAATCAACTCCAGACTCCTCAGTATGCAGGCCTGTGGGTCCTCATTCTTCTTACCATATTAATTAGGGTTTTATATTATCTAACATGGTCTACCAAACAGTGTGGTAAAACTAAGTAACATGTTGATTATCAGAGAATATAGCACATAAATGCATTTCAAATATAAAATTCCAATAAGGCAGAGACTGCCCACATATGAACATATTTCCTTTGCAATCACAATTCCCTAGGGAGAATATGGAGCTCTACAAATCAATCCTTTTTTTCATACTGCAATCAAAATAACTGAAGTTCCAAGAAATTAAAGTCTACAAGTATTATCTTCATGTTTAAACTTAAAAAAAAAATCAAAGTTCAAAATTTTCAAGTTAGTGGCTAACATGTCCTTGCTTTATGGTAGCGTGGCCAGGCAGACATGTGATCCCAGGCCAAGCTGGACTCTGTCAGGGGCCTGACTCACACGAGCTCTCAGGGAAATGAAGAAAAGCCCAGCAGGACCCCAGATGTTTATCAGTTTGACAACACTCCCCGGTAGAAGTCCTTTGAACAAAGTCAGGTGAGTTCGGCAGACGCCAAACATTAAGCCAAGGGGCCCGCCTGCCACACTGAGGAGGACAAGTCAACCTCTAGCTCCCGGAGCCGGTGTCTTAGGCAAAGCAGAAGGCGCCCAGGAAAGGTGTAGTGTTGCCAAAAGAGCCGTGCCTGAGATGAATGAAACCTGTGTGTAGGAAGATGGAGAAAACTCGGAGTTTTTACATTATAAAGACGCCAGTCAATCTAAAACAGGGAAGTGGACCCCATGATCTATGAATTTAAACTTACTTGGAAAAAAATGTACCCCCTGGAAGTTAGAAATGACAACGCGTTTGTCGCAGAGTGGGAAGAGGCCCCACCCGTGCGGCCTGCGTTCTCGTACAGAGCGAGTGGCCTCTGAGACACGACACCGGTTAAGTCCACAGAGTTACTAGGGTGTTAGCCTCACCGTGGCTCCCTCTTTATGCACCTACCAACTTAATGCACCCACAGTGCCCGCTGAGAATGGGCTGTGCCTGGTGGTGTCGGCTCCGTAGCTCCCGCAAGCTGACCTCTTTCAGGGCTGTGTCACAGTGTGGTCGTGCTGTGGAATTACCCCCCTCCCCAACCTCCCATTTACTTTAACTGCTAAAACACATCAAGAAACTCATGAAGTTGCCCCCGGAATTTGGAGAACTGTTAGCAAAGTGTACGGCCCTGAAAGTGTGCCCCCCGAAGGGCTCCTGCTAGTTTCCAGGGCGTGTGACCCCTCAAGGCCTGTGTGCCGGGAGCTGGGCACTGGCGGTGGTCTCTAGGTCATGGAGTCACTCTGCCAGGAGGACCCTGGGTGCCCTCTCGCCCTCTCTGCGTCCTCCCTCGCAAGGCGAGGACTCACTCTGCGGAGCCTTCCTGCCTTTACCATCCACTCTTTGCCACGAGGTCTTCATCAGAGCCGAGCCCAGGCAAGTGCCACCGTACTGCAGCTCCCAAATTTCTACAAAACAAACCTTTACCTTTCCCTAGCTGGTGCCTCACTGCCGCAGTGCAAAGCTGCCTGACACAGCTCTCAGCTTTCGTTCCTTCATTTAACATCTTCCACCAACACCCACTATGTCCTGCGCGCAGGGGCAGACGATGTAACAGTTGAGGTCGACACTCTCCTCTTTACACTTCAATTATATTTTCCTACAATGGGCAGGAGGTAGAAAGTGAACAACAGATATTCGAATCCTGCAGGAAGAACAGAGACGAACCATGAAGAGGACTGAGGCGGGTCAGGACCGGGGCGAGGACCGGTGCTACCTTCACACTCCTCGGAGCAGGGGGTCCTGAGCTGACGGAGTCAGACGGCGATTTGTGATGACAAGATCCCGACCGAGTGACCGGCGGGAGAAGAAATCAAACGAGCCTCTTTTCCCTTTTTTCTCATCTTTTTCAATGAGCATGCTGGTTATATAGAGGAAAAGAGCCCGTTTTAGCGGATTCCCCCGGCACACAGCGTCCTCGGGTTGCTTTCGGGCTCTTCCCTAGCGCCGCGTTTTGAGGGTTGCTGTGGAATATTCTGGTCAAAGGTAAACGTGGTAAGAAGTTGGAAGGAGGTGCAAATGGAGACACCTGGAGGATATGCTAATAAGTGAAATCAATAGATCACAGATAGACAATTCCCGGATCTTCTCTCTGGCATGAACACCTGTAGATGCGAATGAGCTCTAGAAAGTAGGACAGCTTTTATAGAGTGGAATATTTCTATAGGAAACTTGGTGTGGGAGTGTGATGAGGGGAAGGAATAAATATGATACAGAAAGAAAATAAAAGAGCATGTATAAAGGGGGGAGGAGGTGTGGGTGGGTAGGGATATGGGTAAAAATGAGAATTAACTTGTGTTATGTACTGGTACAAATTCCCCAATGTTATGCGTGATTTTGAGATGTATATAAATTATACCAATAAAGAATTCAATTAAAAAAAAAAGAAATTGGGAGATAAGCGAGCGCTGGAATGGGCTGGCGGGGGGGAAAAGGCCGGCAGCAGGACCGGGGAGGCCGCGCTGTGCGCAGCATTCCTGTTCGCCCGAAGTTTTAGCTGGTTAGGGAGGCCGTGCTGAAGGAGGCTTTCGGTCAAGGACTAGCACAGCTGGTGCGTTTCCCAGGGGTCCCTGAGGTTGCCGGGCGGCGCAGACAGGAGGCACCGAGGGAGGGACTGTGGAGTCCTGGGGGAAGGTCAAGCTCATGCTAAGGGCTTGGATTCAGAGCACATCTGGGGAGGAGCCTACTGGATTTGCTGTTGGACTGGGCGAAGGCTGTGGAAGGAGGAAGGAGTCTCTGTCTACCATGATGAACAGGAACACGCGAAGATAAGGTGGTGGTAAGAGAAGCTAAAAAATACCTTTCTTATGTTTAGTGCCTCTGTACTGAGGAAATGAAGAAGGAATTATTCTCAGTAGAATACTGATACTTCTTTAGAAAAATCTCCCTCTGCAAATCTTTCTTTCTTTCTTTTTTGAGGCAGGGTCTCGCTTTGTAGTTCAGGCAGGCCCTGAGCTCACTATGTAGTCCAGGCAAGCCTCCAACTCAGCAATCCTCCTGTCTCTGCCTCCCGAGTGCTGGGATGACAGGCGTGAACCACCATGTCCGGCTCCCTCTGCAAATCCTTCACCTGCCATTTAGCGATCTTGAGAGAGCATTCTGGGAAGGAGGTCGTCACAGTGCCGGGAGGAGTGTGCCGTGTGGACGAAGCAGAGTCATCACAGGGAAATGGAGGGAGGAGAAAGGGGGAGGATGGTACAGCAAAGAGAAGGAGCCTCACATGGAGCCTGAGCGGAGTCACCAGCAAGAGAACAAGTTGGGGAGAGGAAAGCTGGAAATCCTAAAAGGCGCTAATAAGAAGCTTCGATTCGATGCAGATGTCAAGGAGTGTCAAGAGAAAGTTATGGGAAGAGAATAGTTGACGCACAGCAGTAGGTTGAGAAAATTACTTTAGCAAAGGCTGTAGCTCAGGCAACACGCCCATTGACAATGGGCCAAGGGATCGCATTAAAGGCCGATTTGTCAAAGCAAGTCATAGTTCTCTTTGAGTATTAAGTAATTGTACAGTGCAGGGCCTGGGAATTCTAAAGGAATAACAATATGCAAGTAATTGAAGCACTTTCATGAGAAATACACTTGCCATCATACCGCTCACACATACGTCATGAGTGCTACAGTGCACAACCTTTAAAACTTCCTGCGGGTCAACATTCCTCACAGATGCCACGGGCTTGTCTCCTTTGCCCCACACCTTCCCGCCTCACTGCACCTGCTACACCAGTCATCGTCCCGAGTTTAACGGCCGGCCAGCCCCCAGGGCCCCGTAACACATGGACAGCATCAGACCCGTGCACGGCGGAGGCTATTCTGAGCTCTGCTTGAAGCTGAGATCATTTCTACGTTCCACTCCTTCTTCCGCCTTGTCGACCATTCCTCCTAGCTGTGCTCTCTCCTCCGTGTCAGCAGTCATCTACTCCGTGCCCAGCTGTAGGCCACGCCTGGACAACAGTAAGACCGAGTCATAGCTGTGGCAATCTCGTAGGACGTTCAAGCTGTTTAACACACGTCCACGTCTTACAGCTTTCCAGGAGCCAAATACAGTGACGCTGCCTTTTACAAGGCCTGAGCGGAAAGCGTGGAGACGCTCCTTTTTCCATGCTTCAAGGGACACTTAACTCCGCAGGGAGCAAGCTTCCCCGCGCTCTGTGGATCTGGTACTGCAGGAGGTCAGCATTCCTTGCACAGAGCTCTGAGCATGCTGTGGACGTGTTTCTTAAAATAAAAGGGGTAAGAAGGCTTGCAGCCGTTAGGATTCATTTCTTTAACAAATGTGACGTTGGTCAAAACACTGAACGTTGTGAAAGAGGAGGGCGTCTGTTTTGTGATGGGACAACGATACTAAAAAAAAGTCTTGAAGTCGGGAGTAGGATGGGCTGAAACGGGGAGCATGGAAGAAAGGGACGGGCGAAGGTGATCCAAGGAAAAGTCAGTGATGCAGGAAATGGCAACTTTTCTCTTAGGACAACATGTTTGTGAGCCAGGTGTGGTGACACACAGCTATCACACAGCACTCTGGGAGGCTGCACCCGGAGGACCCCAAGTTCCAGCACAGTCTGGGTAATTTTAGCATTTTATCGAGACCCTGTCTCAAAAGAAAATTTAAAAAGGGCTGTGGATGGAACCCAGTGTGTTGATCCTGCTGAAGAGACAACAAACAAATCCTGTCTAGTAGCTTTGAGATAAGACAAATCGAGAGAGTGCTCAGAAGCGGCACTGGGTGAACACCGGCTATTGGCGTGTATGCTGTCTATGCAGAAAACCCAGGGGCTCAGGGGCTGTGGGGACAATCTGGGCCCGTCCAGCACTTCCAATGCTGCAGCCATCTTAGTGAGAACCTGACGCCTCCCATCAGCCATTAGAGAAAAGGATTCTTTTGTGGGCTACAGACATAATGGCAGTGGGGTAATCTCCAAGTGGCACATCTTTTCCACGGCCTCTGACTGGCGCCAAGTGTATCTCTGGGCTTTATTCCTCCCGGAAAGCTTGTAACTTCTGCTCTCATTTGTGTGTTGGACCACGCAAGCTTAGGGGTCTCTCTCCCCAACACATCATTTTACTCTTCAGAGCAAGCACGACAGGTGAGAGGGTTGGAGTCAGGATTGAGACCCCCAAGGCCTGAGGTCAAGTTTCCACTCATAACCAAAACTGACGCTGGTTCCATGGGAAGGGGCTGTGGCGTCCCGCGGTCAGGATGCTGTCCCAGAGGTCAGACCCAGGGCGAAAGCTTTGCTCTGGTAATCACTGTCTCACTTCCAACGTTGCTGTCTTCTAAAACATGTGTCTAACCTTTTAGAAAGCACAGTAGTTCACACTGAAATTATGGCTAACATCTCTTTTTTCTCCTTCAGCTGATGTTCCTCCTTGCTACTTTCTTTCCAGGGGACAAATTCCACCATCAATTTTTTTTTTTTTTTGGAGACAGGGTCTCGCTTTGTAGTTCAGGCTGGCCCTCAGCTCACTATGGTGCCCAGGCAAGCCGCCACGAACTCAGCAATCCTCCTGTCTCTGCCTCCCGAGTGCTGGGATGACAGGCGTGAGCCTCCATGCCTGGCACTGTGGTATGTGGTATTGATTGCTGGTGGGCGTGAGTCACCACGCCCAGCATTCCGTGTGGTTACCGGGATCGAAATCAGGACCTTGTGCTTGCAAGGCAAGCGCCAGAACCACTGAGCTAAATCTCCGGCCCTCACCATCAGTCAATATTGTGGGCAGTCTTAAGAACAGTTGAGGACATGTGGCCTTCCACGGGGTTGATAATCTTAAATGTGGGCAACGGAAATGCCATTCAGAAGTTTGGATTTTCACAAAATAAATGAAAAGCAGGAATGGGACTTTCCCAACAGGACTTGGGCAGTGTGTGGAGAAAATTATCTTCAGTATGACTAGCACACCGAAATAACAATTGAAATTCCATCCCCCATACTGCAGCGAGGACAGAGTTCTTAAATGTGAGTCACCTTTCGTTTGAGAATAATTGTTTTTAAAGAGCCAATTTACGATTTCCCTCATTTGTGCTTTGCACTGTACCTTTTTCACATACCATTTCCATTTAATTAACACACAGAATTACTGCACTGTTGAAAATCCACACATTTTTTGACTGCACATATTTTCTTGAAGAATGCTCTTCTTACAGAACTGCAGGTGGAAATTACTTGTCAAGGTCTCTGGGTTGGAGGCCAGAGGAACCAGAGGTGCAGATCGCCCCCAATATGGCTTCACACTTGTGCTTTCTTCGTGGGCCAAGTGCTCTTCTGTATCTTTAAAATGACAGCCTTTCCGGTTCCTTTGTGTGGTGCGTGCCAGAGCAGCCGGCCCCCAGCATTTTCTGGCACCAGAGACAGGTTTCACGGGCAGCCATGCTTCCAAGGAGGGGGAGAAGATGGTTTGGGATTAGAGTCTCTTGCGGAGTGTAAAACCGAGATCCCTCGCCCCTACTGTACACAATAAGGATACCGTTTCCCCCAGAACGTAAGGCCCCGCTGATCCCCTAAGAGGCGGTGCTCACACCGTGAGCGGAGAGCGACGCGGCGAGGCCCTGCCTGAACGCAGAGGCCGAACGGCTCATGCCTCAGCCACGCAGGCGCAGTAACATTTGAGGGGGCCGCGGTGCAGGCTCAGTGCGCAAGCGCAGTACAGGTCCTGACTCTGGCGCAGGCGCCGCAGCGCAGGGTGGCAGTTGCACTTCTGCGGTTCCAACGGCTAGTCCAAGTTGTTGCTGGTGAAGGAGCTGAGGACTGACAGCAGAGTCCCTGCGCCCATCTCTGTCCATGGCATTCTCCCAGCGAGAGCCTGCTTGGACTCTCCCAGATGCCATCAAAGCCCATCTTGGTCCCTCTGCTCTTATCAAGTCTGAGAGACGCCCAAAGAGCCCACGAGGCCTGCCCAGGGAAATGGCGTCACCCAAACTCCACGCCACAGACCAGAGGCCTGTACTGTAGTGCACTGGGTGACCGGGTCACCTGTCACGTCCCTGCTGCCCTTCTATGCTCTGTGGAGTGGGTCTGCCCCTAACCCTGACAAATTGCTACTTCGGTTTCAAAGAAGGGTCAGAAGGTATCAAGATCTGTGACTTCGAAGAAAGGGAAAATGAACATCTTGAGACGCAAACCTGAAGGCCTTCTGTGCTTTGGACGTGGTGCTGCCCTCTGCCGGGCACCAAGTCGGAGAGCTGGACTTGCAGAGGCGCCTGTGGAGGAGCCAGAGGGTGGCAGATGCCACTCCTCAGGAAAAGGAAGATGGCCTGAAGCTCGCTATTCAGATACGTTCCAGAAAGTGTCCCTTGTGCTTCGGATAAACTGCTGAATCAAGAATTGAGTCTGTTTTAACTCGTGGCACTGGCACAGCAGATGAATAGGACTCAGACTAATCACCCGCTGTTCATGTGAGCTCTGGAGGTCACTGGTCCTTCTACTGAGAGGCACTGTGTTCTCCACTCGGTTCTATACTGGGGTGGGCACGGCAGGCTGTGCTGAAAGGAAACAGGCTTGAGCACGGGGTACTCACACGCAGTTGCTGTCCTGCCTCGCGGCCCCGCAGGCTGAGGTGGAGGCAACACGGCGGAGGAGGCCAAGACCACAGTTCGCCCAGAACAGGTAGGCCTGCCTGGCCACAGCCCGGAGCCTAAGCAGCCTTCTCAGTGAGAGTCTGGCTGCTGTGGCCATAAGCTGGCATTTCCATGACTGCTACCAGGCAGTAGTGACCTTTAAGACCCAAACTAAATTATCCAGCACTTCCCCGAGTTCCCCAGACCTGGCACTGTGACTTAGGAGGCCCTGTCCTACCCCACGGTTGGCTGCAGGCCTTGGGCCACCCCTGTGTGAGGTCTGAATCTTGTCTTGCTTTGAAGCCTTGTCCCTGCTGGAGGCCAAAGGGGTTGGGAATGGTCTTTGTGGGAAAAGGCTCCCTCGGGTTGAGCGAAGTCACCCGGCTCAGCTCATAATAAAGTTTTCCCTAACATGATGTCACAAAGGGCAGGGCAGAGAAGCTGCAGTTGCCACGGTGGCTGGGCGAGCAACTGCCAGAAAGATTCCGCTCCACAGACCAGAGACCCTGTACTCTACTGCCCTGGGTGGCCGTGTCCGAGTTGTTCCTGTCACCACCTGTCACGTGCCTGCTGCTCCTGCATGCCCTGTGGAGCGGGTCAGGGACCAGGTTCTGCCGACTCCTGAGGGCCCAGTTGGCTCTGAGCCTCAGTCTTGGCTTGATCCCCCGCCGGGATCACCCCGTGCCCTGATTCCCCGGTACCTGCTGAGGGCTTTGAGGACCGGGTTCCTCTGCTGCTTCCCAGGCCTTAGGCCCTACCTCAGAAGCCACTGAGAAAAACTAGATCTCTGAAATCCAGCTGGAAGCCCAGACTTCAAATCCAGAGCCCTGAGTTCCAGTCCTCTTCACCTCAGCAAAAAACCACAGGTAACTCTCCCAGTGCCCCGAGGAAGCTGAACCTTCTTTAATTCATGAGGAGCCCTGGGCTTAGCACAGAGTTGTTACTGAGGAGCGTGAAGATCAACCATGAGAATGTGAAAAAGCAGAGGGCGAAACTCTCAGCAGGACTGAAGGTCTCGCCCGTCACGCACACTTGCCAAAGTGTCCTAGTTAGATCTGTGGATACAGAAGTCATCACACCTGCAGGAGGACGAGGGCCACTCACTCCAAGCCAGCTCCTCAGAGAGCAGTGGTAGCGCCTTCTTCAGCTCAGATTCCAGAGCTCCCCAAAGAGGGGAATGTCCTGCAGCCCGCAGAAAGCCCAGCTCCAACTCAGCCCCTCCTGTGTGGCCCGAAGCATCTCCCCGTCAGCAGGAGCAGGAGCGCGTATTTCGCCTCACTCCTGGGACTTCTTCCACCGACGGGACTCGAATCTCAGCCTCCAGGGCTTCTCGTGGAGAGGGAACCTTCTCCGGCTGAGCAGGAGCCACCGGCTCAGACTCTTGGGAGCGTGAACTTCGGGGAAGCCCCAGGCCAGGTTCAGGCTCAGCATTCTAACCTGACTCGGTCACGGTTTGACCTTGAGCCTAGAACTTAGCAAAACAATCACAAAAGCCAGAGTTTCTCCACCTGCAGGAGACCTTATCCTGGCCGCCGGAACCGCACAGCGAGGCTGTCACCCCAACTCCAGCACCTCCTGAGGTGGGAGTTCCGCCTCCGGCTTGGGAGTCTGCTCAGCACCGAGCATGGTCCAGGGTCACAGCTGACCTTTGAACCTGAGACTCACCACAACTGTAATGGCCATAGCAGGGTCGGAACTCTCTGTAGCTCTGAAGACGGCTGAAACTCGTCTTCGAAAGCACCCTGAGGCAATTCTGCCAAACCGAGGCAGGTCGAGGCTCAGCATCTGAATCTGACGGAAGCGGTCACTCGGTCTCTGGACACAGGACACGCGGTAACCTTCTGCTAAGCCAGGAAAGGCTAACTGCCAAGGGCACAGGACGCCACCACGGATATCGACACACGTGGGCTCTGAGCCTGCAGGGTGACACGTGGTCCCGGCACAGAGCGGAAGCCCCACGGAGCAGCCCGGCGCCTGCCTCACCTTCACCATCTTCAGTCTCGAAACACTACTTCTTGTCGGGATGAGAATGTTTAGACATCAGGACGAGCAAGTAAATTTCCCTGCAAATCACCTGACCGAGTTAGGTAATGATTCATTTGAGAGCCTGCGGCCTTCCTGTATTTAGATGTAGCCTGCAGCATAGTGCCATCTGCCCACTTGACAATGGCACGGGTACCACCTGCAGCGTGTGAGAACATCCTCATGCTGATCCTTCCATCGGAAAAGCAGTCGTACCGAGCCAGGTGCCAGTATAAAACCGTGGAGGTTGTCTCCAAAACCTTCCAGACACAACATGCCAGGGCCCGTGTGCCCAGGGCCACGTGGTATCTGGCAGAAGCACACACAGGGGACACAGAGCATCTACGAAGGCTCCCTGCCCAGGTGGACACAAGCCCCGAGCTGAGCCCTGAGCCTGAAGAGTCTTTGTCAGCACAAAGCGGCTTCACTGCTGGACTTCCTAAACTCACAGCCCAACTCCCGCGGTGAAGCCGGCGTGCCCTGCCCTCAGTCACACGCGCTGTCCTCGGGGGGTCTCGGGGTGGCACACGCAGCCCAGCTGCCGTGCACTCCACTGCTTTTTTCAAATGTACCAGATAGGGATAATTCACTGGGCTATTAAAAAATAAAAAACAGCACAAGGAAGTCCTTCTCATACTTGCCTCCAACAGTCTGAGTTACAAAAGTAAATGGGAAAGGCTCTTCTGCAAAATTTGATGCAGAAATTCAGGGAAAAAAATCAAGGGAATGTAGAAGAAACAACTAAATATTGCTAGTGCTTATTTGGTCTAAAATGGTCCCAAATTGAAACTCCAAATCTTTCCAAACAATTGGCAGGACCTTGAGCACAGGAAGACAGGACTGAGGGTCAGAGCAGAAGGAGAAGGCTGCGGACACTGAACAGGGTCCTCGCGGGCCGAAGGGCACCTGCCAGACCTGGGGACAGAAGGCCGGGGAGGGGCAGGGAGCCCAGCCACTAGCGATGATCACTGCTCCGCTCCGGGAAGAAGCCTCCGGAGGCCCGCGGGGAGGGCGGGGCAGCCCGGAAGGAGCCGAGGCCCAGGTACAGCCGGACCTCCTTCCACACACACAGGAAGCAGCCACCTTCTCCTCCCGGAAAGGTGCTTCCCCCGGCAGGTGTCCTGTCTGCACCTCTATCAGAGCCCCGCCTGAGCTGGGAACAGAACAGAAGTCTTCACCTACGTGGCCGCTAAAGCACGCATGTGCTGGAGTTGGAAGCAAAAAAGCCACTAAACCTGTGTTACATTCCTGAAAACGTGTGTTCATGAAACATACTTTGTCACGGCCCATGAACACCCGAGGCCAGCCCGAGTGGACGGCTCGTGGGGTAGGCCTCCGTTCCCGGCTCTGAGGAGCCTCGGCCGCTCCCTGTCGCAGGCTTCATCTTCCGAAGACGCGCGTGGCCAGGACAGTCCTCTCCCCAGAGCTCAGGCTCCCCCAGAGCCCCCGTGGAAAGCCACGCAGCGCGCGACGCCTTAGAAAGAAATGTTTTGCCTGAGACTTGCCTGCTTCTGCTGCATCCTGCTGCGACGGCATCCACCTGTTGTCCCCTGATAACCAGACCGGTGAGACCCGGGGGAGCCCCCAAACGAGCCCTGATTCACCCCAAGACTTCTCTGCCTCGTGCTGTTAGTCCAGGCCGTCAGGCGACAGCGGCTCCGGCTCCTCGTCCCCCGTGAGAAGGCTCATTTCTCACGTGATTCCCACTTGGCAACGCCGCGCTGGGAGGCCTGTGTGCTGCCGACCTGCCCCTCCCGAGAACAGGAGGTGGGGAGCATGGAGGTCGAGGGGCTCCGGGCCCCGTGAGAGGCGGAGCAGCGGACAAGTGAGAGAGACTGTGGGGAGCTTCAGGGCGCAGACACGCCGCTCCGCCGTGGGGGTGTCTGCGGCGATGATCACCAGGGCTCGCACCGCCTTCTGTGCGTGGAGATTCACCCACGCGGAAGAGCCCCAGTGGAGGTGAAGGGGGGCCCTCGGCGGGGTCAACAGGGCTTGGCCCGTCCCGGCAGCCGCTCCGACCCCGAGTGCTGCGCTCCGGAGAGGCAGGGCGGAGCCTGCAGGACGCAGCACCGATGCCTTCCCGGGGCTGCGGGGGCCGCACGGTCCGCCAGGGAGGGCGGGGTGGCGAGGTGCTCGCGGGGCGCACGGGCCCCCACCCCGCCCGCGTGGCTGCCCAACTGCGCTTGGCCATCACTGATGAAGTGCCTGCCTCACCCTCTGCCGAGGGCCGCAGCTCTGGGCCCCGTCCTGTCAGCTGGGTGTTGTTTTCTTAAGACGCTGGGGTTTGGAGAGGATCCGTCCCGGCCGCGGAGCGGCGAGCAGCTCTTCCCGGGGCCCCCGCAGTCGCCCTGTCCGCTGCCGCAGGGGCAGCTCTTCCCGGGGCCGCCCTGTCCGCTGCCGCAGGGGCAGCTCTTCCCGGGGCCGCCCTGTCCGCTGCCGCAGGGGCAGCTCTTCCCGGGGCCGCCCTGTCCGCTGCCGCAGGGGCACCAGCACCCTTCGAGGCCTTTCCCGCCCGCCGGCGTCATGGCGACGGCCCCTCCAGTAGCCCCTCTCTAGCCGCCGTCCCCGTCTGCCGCTGTGGCCTTCCAGGAGCCAAAGACGTGGAGGTAAGAGCTGCGGCCAAGACGGGCAAACGCGGGAGGCCACTGGGCAAGAGCCGAGGAGCCACACGGCAAGGGCGCCCGTGTCAAGATGGCAGACAAAGGGGATTCCCACCCGCATTCGCACTGTGGTTTTGCTTCCCTCCCACCGTGGGCCTCGGACACCAGGACGCGTTCTCTGAAAGCCCTGGCGGGTCACACACGCCCCTCCTGACCCGTGGGCGGAGCCAGGTGCCCGCGGTCCTGTCCCCCGCTGCTGTGGCTTCTTGCTGGGTCGCCCGTTGCCCAGTTTCCCCTGCCAGCCCCGGTACCTGCCGGTCTTCGCCAGCAGCAGCGAGCGCACCATGCCCACGCCGGTCCAGACCGGCGCTGCTGCCCGAGCCCCAGCACTAAGGGCAGAGCCCGGGGCAGGGTGAAAACCAGATGTGCCGCCTTAGAGTAATGGGGCCCTTAATCGGGAGAGGAGGCCTCGCAGGCAGGCCGTACTATCGTCACATTAAAGGGCTCGGCAGAGAACTGCAGAGCCATTACTTTAGAATATCCTTGAAATTTTCTGTGGAAATGATTCCATTAACAAAGACTTGTAAGCCTTTTCCTACATTCCTTCCATAATCTTACAATTTTTTAGGTCATTCAGTGAAGAAACAGAGCTGTCTTTGAAAGCACATGAACATAAAGTTTTGGTACTTCATTTGTGGTGTGTTTTCTATGTGCGTAAGGTGTGTTTTCTTCAGGAAAAGAAAAAAGACAAATCCTCCCGTTGGAGCCATTATCCTCAAAAGACTCCTATGAGAAAAGCAAAATTTAATTTGGGCGGGATGAATGGAACAATCTGGTCCCATAAGTAGTGCAATATACTTAGCTCCGGTCGGTTCATATAATAACTCACACCCACCCTTTATCCTTCTCACTGGCCTGTGTTTTAGCACTTCTACGTACCTCTCCGGAGACCCGAGCATTCTTTCCATGTTTCTGACACTTGTGCTTATAGGCATCGTGGCTGATCCTCTCTCTTCCATTAGATTTTAAATTTATGGTGCACCAAGAACTACATAACTCCCTCTTCCACTTAGCGGCCCCCCGCGGAAGGCCTGCCTCCCCCACCAGCCCCCCACCCTCCTGACCCTGGAGCTTCGCCTTCTCCAAATTCATATCGCACTTTCCACTGCATCAGCCCCTGCTGCTGCAGTAACATTTACTGAACACTTGCTCTATGGCACAGTTTTCCCCAGCATTCTACATGTATCACTCAGTTTAATTCACACAGCAATTCTAGGCATTTAGGTACTGGCCTTGTACTAATACAATAAACCAGATTAAAAATTTTGCCTAAATTATACAGCCAATGTGTCCTACATACCGGTGGCTCTCTATTGAGCCATGGTTCAGTTGAAAGTATCTGTACTTTACCAAGGTGCGAGGGCAACCTGCGGTCAGCAGAAATCCCATCTGCAACTCCACCCCTGCCAGACTGGCGCTGTTTGTGTGATGCCCTCTGTGTGCACCACCCAGGGCGAAGAACCTGTACTTGCTACAGTGCAGCACACTGTTGAGATAAGTGGTCAGTAAGTGGGGAGTAGTTAATGCTTTTTTTTTTTTTTTGAGATGGGGTCTCGCTTTGTAGCTCAGGCTGGCCCTGAGCTCACTGTGTAGCCCAGGCAAGCCTCGAACTCAGCAATCCTCCTGCCTCTGCCTCCCGAGTGCTGGGATGACAGGCGTGAGCCACCACGCCCAGCATTGTTATATGGTTTCTGGGTATTGAACTCAGGGCCTTGTGCTCGCGAGGCAGGCGCCAGAACCACTGGGCTAAATCTCCGGCCCGATCATACTTTTGAGAAGCAGTTCTCAGGCTCCTGCAGGTTCTCACAAATGACCGGTGACCCTCAACGGGCTGTTGTTTGCGTGACCCTCTCAGGGGCTGAAACAGAAGAGGTGACGGGAGGTACCCCGGGGAAGCGGTGTGGTGCCATCAGGCGGGCCTGAGGTACAAGGCCAGAACTGCTTCGCCTTATCCTGGAAGTGATGTCCACGCCACCGTGCTGTGGGGCCTTCACGCATCCCCAGCTCATGTTTCGAGACCCACTGCTCTAGAGAATCTCCGGCCCTGTGACTGGTACCACCGTCCTCTTTGTTTTGGACTTAGGCAGAAGAGACCCAACGATGAGCTTCGTCTCTGCAAAGCAGAGTCGGCTCTGCCAGGGCAGCGGCCCCGCCTGTCACTTCCTCTGTGCTGCACCGCGAGTCTCCGCGGTCCCACCTGACCGCACGTGTGTGCACTCAGAAGTCCCCTAAATCTCTTTCTGGACAAAGATGGAATTTAGAACTTAAAGAAACAACAATAAAGCACTAAATTACCTGTGCTGAGACAGAGACAATGACTTCTTAAAATAATTTAATCTGAAATTGCCAAGTGCAGTGTCCTGATGCCCTAGGAAAATCTGTACCTTTTAACAAGTTGAAAACTTGTGTTGCGATGCACTAGTTCTAACAGTTTGGAATTTTAGTTAACTCCGGTCCTGTTTTGTTTTTCTAACAGAAAAAGAAAGTAAAGTAGCAATGTTCTTGTTTCTATTTCTTTAACTATGGATTTAAAAAAATGGGTTCTTTACTTCTTGACACAGATGTTACCCTGGTGAAAATACAAGATACTTCATCATACTTTTATTTTAACTGTGATGAACATTTTGATAGCCCTCTTGTACAAATGAGTCATGATGCCATTTACTTTATGTGAATGCAGTATATCAGGACTAATTGCATAAATGGGAGGGTTACAGGTGTTGAATGAAAGTGGTTCAACAGAAGTAACCGGTGTCTGTGTCTGTGCACTATCCTATATCAACAGCAAGTTGTCTTATCTTTCACGTACAATGGGTAGCATTCTCTCCCAGGCAGCAGCCCATTGTTACAGATGAATGTTTGAAACCAGGAGATTTCTCCCACGAAGCCATAAATCTGTGTTTGTGGTATTGTCTAATCTCTGCTGTGGGAATGGATCTGACATCACCAGCTGAAAATTACGACTTCTTTCAACTCCAAGTGAGGGTGCAGATAAAGACAAATGTCCTCCTCATATTCAGGCCAAAGTCACGATGGATAACTGTGTGGCCTGTGCTGAGAGGCAAACGGACTTAGGGCTTGCTGGGCTTTAATGAGAGTGATCTTTCAGGAGATGTCACCGTTCACGTGTTCACTAAAGCAACTGAGCTGACCCTTCCTTCCCCTCCAGCTAGTCCTGGGCTGGAGAATGCAAATGTCATCACTGTAATGTTAGAGTCATGGAAACGACCCAGAAAGGGGGATTTTCATGCTGGGGTTCAAATCAAGTCCGTGTTTCCAGGTCCCCAGGCCCTGCCGCGTGCTCTCGCATCAAACACTTCCAGCGCACGTCACCCCTGGCGGGATACAGTCTTTAAACTCCACTCGTCAGAACGACACGGCGCAAACGCTGTGCTTTGTGGAAGGAAAACACCCCTCCGCCTACTTATCCGTGCGCCGCTTCTTCAAGCCCGGACAGAACCCTCCAGCACAGGAGCACCGCCGGCCATCCTGCTCTCCGGCGTCTGAGTACACGTTGGAAGCAAGAACATCACGTGGGGACCTTCTGCCAGAGCACAGACACCGTCCAGGCGGGAGCTCGCGGGAAACCTTCGACGTGCACCCAACCTCTTCCCTGCGCACGGCTGGACAGGTCCACAGCACTGCAGAGAAGCCGGCTCACAGGAGGTCACCCTGCAAACCAACAGTACAGCCAGGAACAGAAGCAAATGCCCCAGCAATTTGTAAAGTGACCCAGTTGGAAAGACCCTGGGACTGTTCTCCAGGGGAGAAGCCCGCTGTGGGGGGACAAGCGGGACTTGGCCGAGAGCAGCTCTGAGCACTCTTTCCAGTACGGTCAAGGTGTTTCCTAGGTGGCTGTGGCCTCCGCCGAGTACCTATTTCCATTGGGGCAGAGCCGATTCTCTCTGCATTTAAGGATACTATGGAGGCGACATTTGTACTTCAAAAAGAATATTAAGGTCTAGAGGAGAGGGGCTGTTCTGTCTGGAAAAACCAAACATACTCCTTGAGCTATAACATAAATCAAGCGAACAGACCAACAAAAATTATGTACACCAGCCACCCCCCATTCATGTCTTATTTAGAAAGCATAACCTTTTTTTGCTGTGCACTGGATTAAGTATTTTGGCCAAGTGCTACAGTTGGAACTGTTAACACTTGAGTATTTGAACTTGCGCAGCCGAGGGAATCCGCAGCCTTCCGCCCCGCCCCCGTTCTGCCCTTCGTCTTTCACTAGCAGGGCGGAGCCAGTGACACCACGGGGAAACATTCAGCTCACAGGGAAAAACATAATTTGTTTCCCATATGTATTTTCACCTTAAAACAGATTCTCAATATGTATTTGCTAACTATACTAATAAAGGCTGCTGTCAAAACCCATGCCTAGGAAAGATAACCATTTCCCGTGCTCATTTTGTGGGAAAGATTGTGCAGTCACAGAGAAGGGGAGTAGTTCATGGGATTTGAGAGCATCTGCTACAAAAATATTTTGAGATATCTCATTACTCATGGAGATATGAGGGTCACTATTGAATATAATGTGTCACTGAACTTGATTCTACTTTCCGTCCTGTGTAATTATTCCCTTTTGACTTTCTTCTAATTAGTCAAAACAGTGAGGCCACCATTATCGTTTAACTCTTTCCTTACATATATGCATATACGAGAGTCAGATTTTAACGTTACTTTTTAATTCTAACCCGCAAAGTTTCATACAAATCGAACCCTCTCGAAGAAGGTTCCAGTAACTACGACAGCTGCACAGAGATAAGCAGCCATCTGTCAAGCAGTAGCTTAGAATCCGGGATACAGGGATACATAACGGGGTATTAAGGAGTGATAAACACAGTCTGATCACCAAGGCGACGGGAAGGGCTGGCAGGGAGGGAGCACAAGTGATGCTAAGCGAGTGGCCTTTCACCTGGGTCCCCCTGGTCAGAGTCCAGGGCTGAGCACAGGGACAGGAACTCGCTCTGAGGATGTGCTGCCGGGAAGGCCCTCAGCTTCCCAGCATTGAGTTCAATGCGTCTGGTGGTCTTGGCGTGACCCCCAGAGAACTCCCGTCCCCAGCACATGGCTGAAGAAGCTCAGCTCTGGCCCAAACGGCAGTCTTTGTTCTGTCAAAAAAGACCGAGCCTGGAAGCGGACCACGGGGACCCAGTTTTTCCTTCCTACTGACAGGCTTCATCTCAGAATGAGTGGAAGGGACCCTGCTGGTCCCCTCTGCGGAAGGGCTGACCAGGACCCTTTCTCTCGCTGGCCTTGGGCTGCGGCGAACGTGGTTTCTGAATGAGCTGTTCTGGAGACCCAGTGCCGTCGCGGGGGGTCGTAAAGAAACACAGCAGTTGTCACTTGGAAAGATAAGATGATTTCACGTGCAGTCCTCCAGGAGATGTGAGAAGGAAGCTAAGAAACTGCCTTCAGCAGAATTCCTCCCCTGGGCGTGGGGAAGAGCGAGGCTCGGTCGTCTTTATTAGAAATTACGCACCTGATGGCTGAGAGAGAGAGAGAGAGAGAGAGAGAGAGAGAGAGAGAGAGAGAGAGAGAGAGAGAGAGAGCACAGCCCCACACTGCAACACTTCTCAAAAATCTTTAGAATGCATTAGTGCGTTAATGCACAGGGGTTTAGTTCTGATTGCCTGATATGGAAATCCCAGCTGCTCATCTTTAAAAAGCTGACACTTTCCATTATAAAGTGATTTTCCCCCCACCGGTTTTCCTCTTTCTTTTAATTCATGCCATTCATCTATAGACTCCTTATATGGTCCCTATGGTTTCTAAAATTACTTAAGGAAGAAATTATTCCCAAGGTCACTGTAAGTGGCTAGAGTGAATGATTCTTGTTCATGGATTAAGCTACAAAGACATATGTAAAAAAAAAAAAAACAACAGTAGGTAGGTTATAGTGATTCTAGTCTCTAAGGTTGTATCATTCCCCTGGTGTGGGTCCAAACAGAATATTTAAAATAGACTGAGGCAAAGCATAGAAGTTCCGTAGAAGGAACCATAAAGAAAAGTAATTAGAAAACAAATCACAAAATTAATTACAGCATGTAAGGAAGGGAAAGAGCCCCTGGAAAATTTCCACAGGAAAAACATCACAGGTCAAGAAATCAGACACAAGATGGGAATTTAATCAGTACCTCCAATGCATATCTTATTTGCCCTTTTTGGAAAAATCTGACATGGTTCTTCGGGCCCCTGTCTTGGATTTTCTTTTCCCCGATACTTCCAGAGCGCCTGCCTCCAACCCAGGACCCCGCCATGAGCCCTTTCTCCCTGGAAAGTGGGTGTGTTTCGAAGATTAGATTCCATGTATTTGATGATAACTTTCTCTTGGCCAATAACTTGTTGGGGGTTGGTAGCAGAAATTCAATTAGAACAGGTATTTTTTTAAAGTGTATTTCCTGGTTCACATAACTGAATAATCAAGGCTTAAGAATGTGATGGTACTAAGTATATTATTCATTGTTTCAGCAGTATTTTTATTGAGCACTCACTACAAAGCCAAGAACTGTTCTAAAGACCAGATCTAGAAAAATGAACTAATTAGTCAATGCTCTCTTGCATCATGTAATTCTCAACTGGCAAATAGGCATTTTTTAAATCACAGAACTGGGGTGGTCACCACTGCCATATACTGGTGGCCAAAGTAAGTCTTGAAACCACTGAAGGGTGGGGACGGGGTGTCATTCTGTTAGTTTATGGGAAAAGCAGCAGAAGCACTTGTGAAAGGTGTGCAGGGACAGCAAGGATTAAGAGAGTATTGTCCTTGTGTGATTAAAGTGCTACACTTTGAAGACGGGGCCAAGAGGATTTTCTGAAGCATCAAAGGGACCCTGTACAGGAATGAGTTGAAATGGACTTAAGTGATTCTACCTGCAGCAGTGGGAACAAAGGAGCAGCTATTACCCCGGAAGAAGACGACAGCAGAAGGCGAGTCACTTATCCGCTCTGTCCCTGAGAATTCTGTCTCCCACCTGTCCTGCAGGCACCTTGTCAGTGGGATAAGCCTTTAGAGCAGAAAACAGAACACTTCCTGTCTCCAACCACTCCCAGCATCCTCAGCTTACCGGCCACAAGGACACCTAGCGAGATGGCCAAGGGGCTCAGCAAGACAAGGGCAAAGATACCATCTCCACGTACACACTTCCCACCATTCCCTCTTCTAAGTCATATAACACTAGTCTCTGGCAGTTTTAAAATAGTCATCTTCATCCTGCAAGTCAGCAAGCTGAGCTTTGGAGACTCAGCCCTATACATCTATGATAGGTAAATGCTAGGTGAAATATAGATTTTTTTCTAAAATCATCACTCTACATAATAAACTCTCCTGGGAAGACACTGATTATGCAGATCCAGTCTGCACTTTCATCACTGGTTCCAAAGGAAGTGAGGGAGGCTGAGTGTCCCCCCAGTTCCCCCAGCTCTTCCCAGCTTCTAACCTTCTGCCCAGGCCAGAGCCTCTGCTTTGCCCCCCCTTGGCCCTTTCTCTTTGGCCCTGATGGTCCAGGAGCTCTACTCTGGCGTCAGGAGTCCGGGCACAGAGCAGCAGAACTCTCGGTACCTGTGCGAGGGAGGTAAATTGTTACTTCTGGTTACTTCCAGGCTCTCAATGGTTACTTCCGGTTACTTCCAGGCTCTCAATTGTTACTTCCGGTTGCTTCCAGGCTCTCAATTGTTACTTCCGGTTACTTCCAGGCTCTCAGTTTCCTTGGGTGTTCCAGAAAACTTTTTAAACATTCATGGTTAAGATACTTTAAAACATTTTTCACTTGATGATCAGTCTTTTTAATAGTCCTAAATCCTTAAGTTTGAAAATTGTTCATCAACTTGTATCTGATGCTCAGTGTGATAGACTTTGCCTATGGGTAGACAGCAGCTGGCACCAAGCAAAACTTAAGACAGAAGTAGCTGACGAGAGTGAAAAAGGTCAGTGATTCCGAAATAGCCTTTTCCCAGGAAGCCAAATGCCACCTTCAGACAAAGCCGAATGCCAGAAATGACTTAAGGGATGGAAAGATAAAGGCCATAGTACTCTAAGTATATTAATGTGTATGAAGTGGGGACCATAAATTGAGATTTTACAAGTCGGGATGGATGTAGATACTATTACTACATTCCTGTTATTGAAAGGAGAGATCACGAAGCTTTATGTTCAGGAAAAAGGTATCAACATCCCAAGTGGTCACAAAGTAAATCTGGAACAGAAACCAGGTTCAACAGCACGAACGTCATTAATATTTTCTGTTCTAAAACACACTATAGTCTAGTTGTAAGCCTGCGTGAAAATTCTGCCTAGAAGCCTGGAGTAAGTGCAGCGACACTAGCCGCGCTCTGGGTTACTCCTGGAGTCCCGCTCCGGCCCTGCAGAGGACGCTGCGGGTCGAGCCAGCAGAGGGCGCCGGTGCGCGGCCGGCTCGGGCCGGAAAGCAGAAGCCCAGGCGCCCTCTGGGCGGAGAATCCGGGAGGAAAACGGACGCAGATCCTCAGGGCGCGGAGCAGTCTGGACTTGGTGTCAAGGCCCCGAGGGGCGCGAGGAACGGGAGGGCCGCCCTCCGGTCCCCGCGGCTCTGAGCGGACGCCGGGCCAGGCGGAGGAGGCCCCGGGCTGGGGTGCGGCCGGCTCGGCGACCTGAGCGCAGGGTGAGTTTTCGCTGTGCTCTCACCCGGGGCCGTAAGACAGCGCCCTCCACTCTGAGCGCCGCGCCGCGCGGCTCGGGTCTGCGCCCCCGGCCGCCGCGGTTCCCTGGGCAGGTGCCGGGGCAGCGCCCCCGTCCGGCCCCTCCCGGCTGCGGCGGCCGGTGCTCCTCTGCGGCCGGGGCCTCCAGGTGCATCAACGTGGAACACCACTCGGGGGCCCAACCTGTTCCCTGAGGACGGAGACGTGTTGGCCTCCGGCGTCCCCCCAACTCCTCTTGGAGCAGACGGCGGCGGCACCGTTCGGGCTCCCGGATCGTTCTTCTCACCGGTCAGTCACAGGCAGAATTCACTGTGGCTTTTGTTAAATGCCTGCAGTCAGGGTAGCTACAGTCCCCTCCTGAGCGCGCACTTAGAGCAAATCCCTCCCGCTCCACATGCCCCCACCTTCCTTCGCGGTCCTCACCTAGCTCCAGCGCAGCCTCTGGCAGCCACAGGCCTGATTCTGGGCCTCTAGATTCGCCTTCTTCCTGCATGGGGAGTCGTGTGGCCTTTGAGAGAGGCCTCGTCCTCCCGGGATGCTTCATTCGGGGCACACCTCAACAGGGGCACCTGCCTTTCTCTCGCTCAATATGGAGCCTCCTTTGCATGAACGACAGTGTCGGTATATTCACCAGGTAAAGCACATTCAGGCTGCTTTGAATTTTGAGTGATTATGAATAAAATTACTATAAATATTCGCACATAGGCTTTCACAGGAACATTAACTTTTTAACTTGTGCAAATGCTAAGAAAGGAGTAAGACGTGCTAGGTCAAAGACCTAGGATGTGAGGACACTCTACGCTGTCCTCCAGAGCGGTGGTAATCCTGACTGCCCTGGGCCTTCTTAGTGGGCATATATATATATGATTTCTTTAAAATTTATTTTTTCCATAATGACAAATGATATCGACCACTTTTTATGTGTTTTTCTTGACATCTTCATGACTCCTTACATTAGCTTTGAGGTTAGTCAAGCAATGGACCACCATGTCCCTCCCCGTCCCTCACATGACTTCCTACAAGACGGCCTTCTGTCCATCCTTGCATCCTGGCTCTATCGATAAGAAGACACAGGATCTGTCTCCATTAGGGGCTGGGTTTTTTTTGTTTTTGTTTTTGTTTTTCCTGAGAAAGGCTCCAGGTAAGGGGGCCCACAGAGCCTTCTGCAGCGTTAAACCGGGCACAGACTCTGAGGAATGCCTCATCCTTTGTGCTGGTCCACGTCACGAACTGTGACATGGTGCCAACTCTTACCACTGCCTGGGTGACAGGTGAAGTTCAACGTCAGTTATGGAGGGGACACTCAAACCATATTTAAATCTTCTGGAAGTTTTTACAGGATTTCACTGAATATCTACATCGAAGAAACCCAAACACAGTGATTAGGACCCAGTGATTAGTGTGTCTTTTGCTCTGAAGATGAGATGGCTCCAAGGGACTTAGAGCCTCTTCTACAAGAAGCAGCCTCGATCTTCCTACCGCAAGCCTGATCTTGTGAAGGGGATATTTCTGCATTTCTACTGTGATTTCACTTAAGAGCTGTGGAGAGAGTCCCAAACTCCCAGAATATCTGCAGCTTCCTACTAACCTCCCAGTGACTCTACACCTTCACACTCATCCATCCTAGGACCAACCTGAAGCGCAGTTAGAGTGGAGCGAAAATCCTCAGGCCTTCGATCCTGAGGGTAAAACAACAAACACGGCAGGAAGGGGCTGTAAGGGAGGAGATAGGCAGGATGTGGCCAATAGTAGAAGTCCTAAATCTGAGGAGGACATTTGCTTCAAAGCACGCGAGTGCTGGTGTCGGAAGGTACGGGAAACCCAGGAAGGCAATCTCACCTCTCCGCCCTCCTCCCCTGAAACAGGCCATCAAATTCTCGTGACCTTTGGCCAGGGATTTAGCTCAGTTCTGGCATCTCCTTCACAAGCATGATCCCCAGTACCAAACAAACAAAAAAAATTATCTTTCTCCAAAGTAGGTCAGAAAAGTCCCGCTTCCACAGCAACCCTTCCACAGAAGGAGGGAAGGACTGTCCTTACTTCTGGAGACACAGAGAAGGGAAAAGTCTCGCTGCTTTGACAGCATTAGATAGTATCTTTCGGTCTCCTAATTACACTTACGCACAACTATCCACTGATGCCATGAGGTGAGCAGCACACGGTCTGGGAAGCAGAGTGAGATGAACCCGGAACATCTCACTGAGGGTGAACCCAGGAAGGCTCTCAGCAGTGATGGGGCCAGGTGCCAGGAGCACGGACCTGACTGACAGGCTTCTCATCACAGATCTGGGACAGCAGTGTCAATAAAAACCAGGAAACCACAAGCCAGTCCTGATGTAATTCATTCCGTTAGCTGATATGGAAGCAAAAGACCTCTACAGTGAACACCACAGCACTCTGACGAAGGACATTGAGAGGAGATCAGACAACAAAGACATCTCCACCCCCCAAGAGGCAGGACCGATATAGTCAAAATAGTCACAGTTCCAAAATGCATACACCGACTTCACGCAATCCTAATCGAAATTCCAACAGCATTTTTCACAGAATTGGACAAAACAATTCTAAAGTTCAGGTGGAGCCAGAGGAGACCCAGAATAGCAAAAACAATCCTAGGTAACAAGAGGAAAGCAAGAGGCATCAAAATCCTGGACTTGAAGTTGTATTTCAAAGTTACTGCGATAAAAATAGCCTAGTCCCAGCACAAAAACGCAGTCAACACAAGAAAGAGAGGAAGCAGAAGTAACATCAAGCAGATTCAATTCTTTGATCTTGGACAAGGGTGGCAAAAAACATACCGGGGAAAGGCAGCCTCTTTAATAAGTGGTGCTGGGGAGAATGTCCTCAGAGGACTGAATCTGGACTTGTAACTCTCACCATGTACTAAACTAATTTCAAAAGGGATCAAAGAACTAAATGTTAAAACAAATACTTAACCTGCTTGATGACAAAACGGGTATAACTCTTGAAGTTACAGGTAGAGGCAGAGACTTTCTGAACAGCACCCCAGTTGCATAGGAAAAATACTGAGAGTGAACACAGGGTCGTATCCAGTTAGAAAGTTCTCCACAGCAAGGCAAACCACCATCAAAGTGAAGAGGAAACTCACAGACGAGGAAATTGTTCTGCCAGCTCTTCCTCACACAGAAGACTACAATCTTCAATGTTAAAAAAAGAAAAAGAAAAAGAAAAAGAAAACTCAAAACATTAGAAACCCCCAAAATAAAAGACCCTGTCCAAAGATGGGTACGTGAAATTAATAGACACTTCACTAAGGAAATACAAATGGCCAATAAATTCATGAAGAAATGCTCAACATCACTGGCCATTAGAGAAATGTAAATTAATTCCATCTTCCCTCAGATTCTATTTTCCCCCAGAAAGAACGGGTATCAGAAAAAGAATCCTGATGAGGCTGCCTGGAAAAATGAGTCTTTCCGTTCTTGTTGGGGGGAATATCAACTAGTACAACCACCTTGGAAATCAGTGTGAAAATTGTATTCCTTAAAAAACTGAAAATTCCACTTGACCCAGCTGTTTTCCTCCGAGGTATTTTTCTACAAGAGTTAAAGACATCATGGTACAGTGATCCCTCCATTCCCATGTTTTTAACAGCACAATTCCTAAGAGCTAAATTACACAGTGGCCTACATATCCAACAACACATGGAAGGCTAAAGAAAACGTGGTATTTACACAGCATGGAGCACTGAGCTGCCATCAAGTTGAACTTGAGTCATTTCTAGGAAAATAGGCGCATCTTGAGAACATCACAGTAAGCAAATAAATAAGCTTAAAACTGCACAGTTTGTCTTGTGTGAGAACCCCAAAGTAAAAATAAAGAGCAAAATAAAAGAGAGATTATTGTAAAATGGAGGATGAATCTTTCTCAAAATACAGTGGGACCGAGAGATAGAGAGAGAGGTTAGGAGGGGAAGTGGGAGAGAAGGGAATTATGGTGTGTTATGCATATGGACCAACACCCCATGGAATGTAAACATCCTGTACTGCACTACAAACAAGTAGTAATGAAGAAAATGATCTGAAGCGTGTTAACAGTTTGATTAGCATACTTGTTTTGTGTTGCTGTAACACAGATTACAGCTTGAAGTTGGGAAGACTGTCTTACGAGGAACAACAAAATTCTGGGGGTGACGTCCTTTCTTCTCCGTCATATTCTTTTGATGAGGAAGAAGCAATTAATAGATGTCACCTGCATACAAGGTGAGGGGATCACACAATGTGTAGATTCAAGAAGAAGGGGCTTACTGGGGTCCACTGGGGCTCTCCCTCTCTGGTTAGCCTTCTGGCTCCCAGGGATTTATATCTTTGCCACATGCAAATGTGTATCTTCAAATGCTTGTAGTGGAATTATAAATCATTAAAACTCACTGGAGTGACATTTGGCTCCAGGCCTATTTGACACTTATTTCTCCCCTGACAATATATCAATACAACAATGACTGACATGTGCTAAAACTTAGCAATGAAGGATAATCTCATATGATGCAAACTCAGACAGCACCTGCATAGCTGGATAAACATACCTACTCATTGGATGGAAGCCTTTGAAAACATCACAGGTTCTACAGTCATATAACCAATGGTGCAAAACATGTTAAATGATAAAAACAGGTTGCAATTTGTATGTGATTTTCATAAACTCTATCCCACGTACACATGCAGTGTTGGCAACCTGAGAAATATACATTCTAGCATAGTAAAATAATTTACCTTTCTGTTTTTATTCTTTTATATATGCATAGCACTACCTTGGTTCATGAAAAAAAAAACCTGTGCATGAACAATTCGGTTCACAAACAGAAGCCTTCAGTAAAATTTTGCTTCTGTTCATGAACTCTCCACCAGGTGACAAACATATCCACAGCCATCTTCCCCAGAATTGTGGAAAAAAATCAAGCTCATGAACCAAGATCCCACAGTATATATTCTGATTTTGAAATGTATAGTTTAATTTTCAGAGTATTTAAAAATTTTAAGAACAGATAAAAATGAATGTATTAATTTAACATCCACAGTACTGCCAAAATGATAAGTGTTTCAGATAAGAAGAAATCACCGCTAACAAAATTTATTACATCTAAGCAGCAAAAAAGTTCATTCTAGTTGTTGAACTGATTAAAATTTCACTGATAGTGTACTTTATCTTATTGTACATGTTTGTGACAAGGGAATATTCCCTGCAGATCTATCTAGTTCAAGATAGTGTAAGAAACACTCATTAAATACACCCACAGCAATTTTTCATGAGGACTTGGCAAAATCCTCTTTTTTTTTGAGACAGGGTCTCACTTTGTAGTTCAGGCTGGCTCTGAGCTCACTATGTAGCCCAGGCAAGCCTTGAACTCAGCAATCCTCCTGCCTCTGCCTCCCGAGTGCTGGGATGACAGGCGTGAGCCACCTCGCCCGGCACTGTGGTGTGTGGTATTGATGGCTGGTGGGTGTGAGTCACCACGCCCAGCATTGTATGTGGTTACCGGGATCGAACTCAGGACCTTGCGCTTATGAGGCAGGCGCCGGAACCACTGAGCTAACCCTCCGGCCCCTGGCAAAACCCTCTTAATTTCTCTATTGCATCTATTCAGTTGCTCATTTGCCTGCTTCCTCTCACCAAATTACATCTCTCCACTCCTTCTTCAATCCACCTAAATTATCTTGATGGCAAAAGAAATCCAGAGCCTAGAATTTCTTTATGAAATAAGATAACTTCTTTCCCTTTGGATCTCTAGAGTTTAAAACCTCATCTAAGATATGCCCAGGTTTTCTCCTATTTTCTTGTTTCATATACCCCAGACTTTTCTGCATCTGTTCAGCCTTTCCCTCCTCCTGTCTCACTCTGACATCTTCCCTCTCCCTGCTGGTGGAGACCCAGAGCCGGGCTGCTCGCTGGCTCGCACGGAACTGCATGAGGATTTTCATGTTAGCTACAGATGCAGCGTTTCACTTAGCAGTGGTACATAGCCATGCGATCCTAAGGAAGAAATAGTCATGCAAGTCATGGGCAACACGCTTGCCCATCACTTCCTGAATAGTTAACATATCTGCAGCTTAGTTTTGAGTTGAAGGACAAAGACACTTAGTTTTTTAAAGTTGTCTCTTTGTCTCATATATTAGGAATTTGTTAATAACCCTTATTAATGCAGTGAAGAGCCGTGAAGGATCACAAGACAAAAGGGGTTGATGCCTGGCTGAGAATACAAATGCCTTTCTCTAGCAGCTTAAGAACAAACAATTCAAAGAATTTGAGACAAGATATTTATGAGAAGGAAAAGGGGGAAAGTATTGCAGCATCATTTCTTTATAAGGCCATTTGAAGAGTTCCCTTTAGATATGTCACTAGTCACAGAGGAGGTGGCTTCGTTTGATCCTGGTGTTTCTTGATTTATTGCCTAATTTGTGGTCTGGACCTCTGAGAGCAGGTTTTTGCTTTTAGGGACCAATTAATAACAAAGCTTTTCTTTCTCTGGCAGTATCAGTCTGAACAGGCCTGCTAGAACCAATTTATTTTATTAATTCTATCCCATTTTGACCCTCAGGTAGAGCTATAGTTTTTCATATGTGTGTGCGTGAATACATGTGTGTGTTGTTCTCTTACAATAGAAGTATAGTAATATAATGGAGAGGACCATCAGTATACTGACTGAATGTGAATCCTAGCTTGGCAGTTTATAAACTGTGACCTTGGGGAAGTTATTGTCTTTCTTTGTGCTTCAGTGTCCTTTTCTATAAAGAAGGAATAATTAATTGTTGTACCTATTTCAAAAGCTGTGTGAGCACCGAATGGCTGAGTACATGTGATGCAGTTACTACATGTGGGCATGCCCTAGCTGTCCCCCTGCAGCCTGATACTGTCATAGATAAGGCTTTGGTGTATGATACTAGGATTAAGGGTGTCTGGTTCTAAATTAGCCCACCGATTGGTTCATCATAATTATGAATGAGGATAATGGGAAGCATACTCTGGGGGGCCAATAGGCTGTAGCCTGGATGGAAAAGGAGGCTCAGTGCTGCTTGCTGCTTCTCACTGCCTTGTGCTTACCATGCCATGGACTGTTTCTCCTTTGAAATGCCCCTCTGCCATACTGCCCCGCTTTGGAACTAGCCAACTATGCGATAAAACCTCTGCAAACCGTGAGCTAAATAAACAGTGAGAAAGCAACTAAGACACTGTGACTAGTCCAATATTTGTTATTCTTATTTCATACCTATATTATAGTGAATATATACTATTGTATAATAGATAATGAATTTGACCAAATATTAAGTTTAGATATTAGAGCTGTCTATGTTTCTTACGGTCTAAACTTCCAAAGCTACCTCTCTGTAATAGGAAAATAGTTTTTAGATTTAGCAAAACTTTCTGATGCTTTCCTTAGTAAGTTCCAGGACATTAAAGTTAACACACCAAAACGTCCTTTGGGACAATAAACTATATTATTATTAACTATACAACCTTTTAGGGAATGTTTTTAAAAAACCCAAGAGACTCTTAGTCTACACAGCCAACCGAATGCTAATTAAAGTATCATATCGGTGACCTTTCAATGTGCCTGAGATTGCGAAAGTCCGCTCCAAATGGCCTGTCATCCTGCGTCCCATTTCTTCTGTCACGGGGCCACCCACATTCCCACAGGCCGGCCAGAACCAGAAGCACACGGGTGTCCCTGTTCCGTCCGCTCTTCCCTGTCCTGAGTGCTTCCGAGAAGGACTTTCCCAGAGGTTGTATGACTCACATCCACACAGTCGCCTCCCTCCTCACAATTCACTTCTCGGACTTTGGCCTTCAGCCCCTCTGGACTCTGTCCCTCCATTAGTACCTACAGCGGGCCCAGACCCACTGGGTTTTATTTTCTTGGCCAGGCTTCAAGACTCGAGCTTTTCTCAGTGCTGGCCTTCTGCTGGCTGATCCAGGCTCCCCCGCGGGTGGGAATCTAGGTGCCTGTTTAACTTCTGTCCTCGGCATTTCAAAATTATTAGTCAGGATCTGGACAAGGGCCAAAAGAATATGAATATTTTAAGATTCCCTACCCCCTGCATCTGGAGGACAGATAATGACTCCCCCAGAGTTGTGCTTCTCCATACCCCTCATTAATTCAGCTGTGATCCCGACTCAATAGCTCATTCCTGGCCATTACCTTCAGGAAAGCTGGAGGGAATCTGGAGGCTTCCGCATGCTGAGTGACCACAAAGCGGCTCGGAGGCGCGGGAGGGCCGGGAGAATTGAAGGCTTGTGCCACAATGTGCTTAAAGCGTAAAGCACACCCAGGTCTTCGCTCTCATCTGTCGGTCCTGCCACTTTCGATTCAGTAGGATGGGCCCCAGACAGTTTGGATTAAGTGTCAGGTAAGTGCTGCTCCGCCCAGTTCGCCGCCGTGGGAGCCTCCCTCCGAAAGCCCGCCGGCCCCCAGGCCGCTGCGCCTCCAGCTGTGTCCCCGGGGCACAGGCCGCTCTTCCGGGGCCTGACTGCTAAACTCGTCTCTGGGCACAGGGCCTCGCCCTCCGCAGCCTGTGTCTCCTTCTCCTCTCTGGGTTCCAGTAGGTCTCGCTGGGGAAAGGGAAACCTTTCGCGGGAACTCTGCATTTCCAGGGGTACAGCCTCACCTGTGACGGAGGAAGGTCACCAGCAGTGGCTCTTCCGCCAAGAGTTGGCTTTTGAAAGCCTCTGCCCACCGGTTCTGCACCGCCCCGCAGCTCTGCGCTTCTCCTCAGCTGTCCCTGAGACCGCTTGCTGGAATCACAGTGTTTTCATCTTGTTTTAACTTGGCGCGATCACCTATGTATCACTGTTTTCCTTCTTAGCAGCTCTATCCCCCCCCCCCCATTCTTTTCTTTGGAAGACTTTAAAACAAAACAAAGCAAAAACTCGTCCCTACTTTGTATAAAAGTAGCTCTCATTACATGTCAAAAATTCTCTTACCTTTGGATTTACCCTTGAAAGATATTTCTGATAAACTGAGAAAAACCCAACTTACGTCTTCTGATAATGGGTGCCTATAAGCTAACACAGTTTTCCTCACGGTAGGCATACATTTCAAGCCTCAGTCAGGTCTCTATACACTGTTGTATCCCAAGGAGAGTTGAAAATAGATTCAGAGGGCCGGAGGGTTAGCTCAGTGGTTCTGACGCCTGCCTCGCAAGTGCAAGGTCCTGAGTTCGATCCCCAGTAACCACATACAATGCTGGGCGTGGAGACACGCCCACCAACAATCAACACCGCATACCACAATGCCGGACGTGGTGGCTCACGCCTGTCATCCCAGCACTCGGGAGGCAGGGACAGGAGGATTGCTGAGTTCGCGGCGGCTTGGCTGGGCACCGTAGTGAGCTCAGGGCCAGCCTGAACTACAAAACGAGACCCTGTCTCAAAAAGCAAAAAAAAGCAAAAAAAAAGAAAATAGATTCAGAGCTGCCATTGTCCACACGTATACCGAACCACTTTTGGAGAGAATATTAAACTAGGACAAGATCTGCATACTATGCAGAAAATAGCCAGTCTGAGTATTCTCACGGCTAACGTGAAAAATCTTTCTTTGGTCATAGAAGAAATAGAACTTTTCCTACATAAGTGACATATAAATCATACTTCATAATAAAATATGAAACATTAGATGTAAAATTGCTATGTCAGTAAGTAAGAAAACTCCAATCTGTTTTTGGAAAAAAATTTGGGCTGAGGAAAAAAAATGCACTTTATTATTAATGGAAACTGATTACCATATATAATAATATATGTGATGTAGGAATTAATCACAAAATGTGCTAGTGTAAAACATCATGATAAACATGATAAATATAATTTTAATTTTGTGTATCATTAAATGAACAGAATATTTGACTCTGAGAATTGGAGACAGCAGAGTAAATGAATGAATTTACTTTGTGTACCAAAGATTATATTGCACTCTTCTGATTATATTTTAAAGCAACCAGAATCATATAATTCATGGTATAAAAAATAAAAAACATAGTATCACTTGTGTATATTATTCAGCATCATCCCTCCAGCCAAATTTCTACAAAGACATTTGAGCACTTTTCCCATATGGACCTTTCCCAGTTGAGATTCTAGCAAATCAACGTAAACATGGTAGAAAAGATATGTGAATGTGACGTTAATTTCGGTTAACAAATCTAACCCAACAGTACTTAGCCCTTGGATGATAGTTAAGTTCTAAATCACACAATATTTTGTTTTCAGTTCACTCACTGCTATGGCTCATAGCTAGGTGCCCTCCCATGCTTCTTTTGCTCACGTGGGGCCCCGGGGGTGACGGGATCGCGGGTGTGCAGTACCGGCCAAGGGCGCCGCCTGGCTCCGTCCCGTCCTGGTGCGGGTGATGGGCTTCCTGAAGAGGGAGGACCCACCCTGCACGTGGGTGGCCTCACATGAGGTGGATGGTAAGGAAAAGAAGAAGGAAGACTTGCTGCATCGTGCCTGCCATGCCACAGGCAAGCCTCCTCTGCCAGGCCTCTCTGCCACCTGCCCTGTGTTGGTGCCAGCCAACTGCAGAAACCCCTACGCACTGCGAGGCAAAATAAATAAACCCCTGGCCCTTTGAATGGTGGGTGTCAGGTACCGTGTCTCGGGGATACAGAAGTGCCTCAGATACTCGCCAAGTATCTCCTGACCATCAGCTTTGTGGCGGGCACTGGAGTAGGCTCCGGACGAAGCGCTGCACAGGTGCGAGCGCTGCCTGCAGACGCGGAGTGCACGGTCAGCACAGAAGCCTGCACCGCGAGCGGGAGCCGGGCTGGTCCGGGCCCCTGTCCCGACAGCCGTCTCTGGAGAGCGCGCCGCTCCCTTCTCCAGGCTCCTCTCCCATTTTCCTCCGCTCTCTTCTCCCACCGTGATTCCGTCACCGGAAGAGAAAGGACGACCTATGTTTCGTGTCACTTGACAGCATCACTCCAGTCATCTTGCCTTTTAAATAGCTTTCTTCTGCGGTCGCTTCCTGATCACATTTCCTTAGAGATGTAAGTTCCTGCTCTGGGAGGAAGTTAATCTTCATACCAAGGCTGGGAGGCATGGAGAAAACCGCTTTGAACTCTACGGTGTTTTCAGCTTTTAAAGGATCAAGTTCCAAAGTGAATGTGAAATCCTTTCAGATTTTCAAAGCGAGCCTCTCCGTGGTAATGGATCACACTTCCACAGTGGAGGAGAAGTTAAGATTTGGACAGATGTGTCTGAAAACCTGCATATACTTAGGAAAATTAAGGAACGTTATGCTACATTTTGCCTCCTAGAAAGGGCACAACCCTGAACAAGGGCAATAAGGAAATAGAGAGCAAGAAACCTTAGGAATCTGATTGCCAGGGAGTCTGTTATGGGCCTCTCCAAGATCATAATCTGAGAGTACGCAGTCCCTCCTGGAATACCCGGGCATAGAAATACTCTGCCAGTATAGACACATTTTCAATTTACATCCAAACAGACGATCTTAGGTTATTTCCTAAGCAGTAACAGTAGAAAAGTTCTGGAATAACATTAAAACATTTCGGGAAATGGAGTAAAATAAATAACCATATTTTTCTAAAATAGCTGTCTCTTTTTTTCTGTAAATCTTGTCCCTGTCAATACCACCTGTTTTGCCAACAAAGTTCAGATTATCTCAAAAAGAATTATAAAAACCTCAAAACAGAATGGTTTTTTGAACTTAATTTACAGTTGGACATGTTGCAGAGAATATTTGGAGGCAGGAAAGTACAGTGTTTATTTATATTTGTTATATAAATGCAAATATGATGAATAACCATAGCATGGTCAACAACTAAAAATTCATAATAGCTAAATTTTGGATTAACTTATATGTTCATGAACAGAAGAATGGATGAAGAAAATGTATTTACACACAATGGAGTATTACTCTACCATGAAGAAGGATAAACATTAAGTCATTTATAAGAAAATGGATGAACCTTAAAAGCATAATGTTAAGTGAAGTTATGAGAGACACCTGTTTAAATGTATGGTTTCTTTCATATGAAAAATTATGGATAGCATAAGGAAAAAGAAAGAAAAAAAAGGTATTGTAATACAGTATGGCTAATACATTAAAAGTGTACCCATGGGCTGGAGATTTAGCTCAGAGGTTCCAGTGCCTGCCTAGCAAGTGGAAGGTCACTGTGTTTGATCCCTGGTAACCACATACAAAATACCAGGCATGGTTACTCACGCCCACCTGCAAACAGTACCACATACCACAACACCAGGCGTGGTGGCTCATGCCTGTCATCCTAGCACTCAGAAGGCAGCTCTGCAGAATGATTGCTGAGCGCAAGGCTTGCCTGGGCTACATAGTGAGTCCAGAGCCAGACTGAACTACAAAGCAAGAACCTGTCTCAAAAAAAAAAAAGTGTACCTTGATGTAGTATAAGCATTTTACATGTTTTATATGTTCTTTTGCCCTGTTAATTTTTGATCTGTACATATGATAATTTTATAAGATCTTATAAGTAAATACATGAATCTGATGCTGGAAAAATAAAAAGGACAGAGGAAAAAGGAAAAAGAATTGAAATGTGATATGTGCATGTACCCAATCCTTATAGAGAATTTAGTTATTATATACTGAAAATATGCACTAATAAAAAAATAAAGAAAAAATGACAAGACATACAATAAGAAAGTCAATTATTAAATAAAGTAGAAAAAGTTGAAGAAAGATGGCCTCTTAAAATGAACAAAGTTCAACTCCGCTTATTTCAGTATTAGGACTGCAACACATTTTTCATGTTTTAGCTCACTGTCATTTTGCAGCCAAGTACCACCTCCATTAGTATGATAAACTCCAGAAACTGTGGGGCAGGGTGCAGAAAGCAAATGAGCTCAGCGGGGTAGCTATCAGAGCCTCCCACAGTGGGTTCTGATCTCCTGCCCAGCACTATGCTGTAAGGTTAAAAAAAGTACACTCAAAAACAGAATTAAAGAGATGGAGACGTGGGGAGACAAGATGACCAAAGCTCGTACAAGCAAGGCTGAACCAGTAAGGCCCAAACACCCAGAGCTGTCGATATTTATTGGTGACATCAGAGCCTGAAGTAAAAGGGCCACGTGAGAGGATGTGGACTTGCTATGGACACATGACGGATGCAGGAAAGGCGTGTAAAGGAAGAGACAAAATAGTTTTGAATTAGGAACAAAACAGACAAAACACAGGTTGTGGTTATTAATTGTGTCATTTTAGTACAGAATGTTTTAATTCTGGGATCAGAATTTGGGAATGAGTCACTCTGACCTCCACACAGGCTTTCTAGGACTCAATTCTCAAAACAGCTCAGTGGAGGGGTGGACTCTTCATACCCTGCACTGCTCACGGCCTAATTTGGGCGTAATCAGTAGGGAGGTGCCCCACAGACCTCCTGTTTGGGGGAACGGACCCTGTCACTGCGCAGATTTCTAATGTGTTCCCTGTGTTTTTATACCCTTTCCAGTACATTACCATACTTTATTTTCATTTTGACGGTCATATTTTTGGTTTGATTCTTTAAAAGTTTTATTTTTACCAGCACATGCTTGTAGTACATAATGGTTGCATTCATCGTGGGACGCTGATCCATACACATAACATATCTTAGTTCTTTTTTATTACACCTTCCCCTCCACTTCCCTCTACCTCTCTCCATATCTTAGTATGCTTTATTCTAGCTTTAGCGACTCGGAAGGAACGTAAGATACTAAAGTGACCTGTCCAAAGCATGCCATTTATAAATGAAAAAAACAAGTTCTTAAAGCCTGTCTACTTCCAATTGTATGTGTTTAATCAGTGCATTAACAGCTGTTCATCGGAAGGCAAATATACAGCAAATAGACAGGGATTATTTTCTTCCTGACAATAGCTTACATTTTTCTGTAAGCGCCGGGTGTGGTGGCTCATGCCTGTAATCCCAGCACTCGGGAGGCAGAGACAGGAGAATTGCTGAGTTTGAGGTTTGCCTGGGCTACATAGTGAGCTCAGAGCCAGCCTGAACTACAAAGCGAGACCCTGTCTCAAAACAAAACAAAACAAAACAAAACAAAACAAAACAAAAAAAACATTTTTCTGTAAGCTCTTGACACAATTTCTTCAATCTGTTTTAGATCTCAATCTCCAAATTCAGCGACTAATCCTGTTCTATTTGTTTGACCACCAACAAATTGTGCATCAAAATTATAAATGAAATTGTGAACATTTTTCTACTCTTGCTACTGATTATATAATGTTGAGTGGATCCAAATCATCTTTTTTGTAATGAAATCATTTAGGTAAGGAATAGACTCTCATTAAAATTAGTCAAAAGCTTTACAGGTTTAATGGTGAATGCTCAAAACTCAATGGCTTGGTGTTGACCCCTCCCACATCCTCTCCCTTTGATAAAAGCAGTCTTTATTTGGAGTTAGGAACTTTATTCCTCTTATCTTATTCCATCCTGTTATCTTTAATCAACAGTCTTCCATTTACTCAGAGCTTTGCCTTGTTTTCTTTCAAAGCCAAATCAAGATATAAACTTTGTAAAACTCTATAAAGAACCATCACAAGTTTCTTTACACTGTTTCATAATTGAGATGTATTTTCACAGTTCTAAAATTTAAGCTGGTTTTAAGCAATGCAAACTGTTTGCCTTAGAGAGTCTTTTTATTTACGCATAATCTATATGTAGTGAAATTTACCCTTTCTGTACACAGTTTTATGAGTTCTGTGCAATGCACGGAGCTGTGAAACGCCACAGTGGTGGCATGCAGAAACAGGACCACCCAGAGATGAGCTGTGCCCATCGCTGGGCCAGGGCTGCTTACACACAGGGACGACTCGCTCACTCGAGCTTTGCCATTTCGCAAATGAGTCCAGATACACACACTTGTCCCGATGCATCTGGTGTCCTTCTACGCTGGGTCATCATAGTGTCAGGAAGTGGATGTTTTCACATATCTGCACGATTAGGGATTTCTGAAGAAGCTTTACTGAAACCTGGACCAAGGAGCAAAGGTTTATTTTGGTTCACGGTTGGAGGTTAGAGGATTTCAGACTTGGAACCCTCTGTTTCCATCCAAAATACAACACATTTTAAGAAACCCTGGAGCCAAGGGCTGGCTTTCTGGAATAGAAATCTTCCTTTTTCTTCCCAGATAGAGCCTATTAATTGTTCAAAGAACAATCAGGGCTAGAGTAATGAAGTTAGTGTTTAAATCCTCAAGGACCCTAAGAGATTTGAGAGCAATTGCTTTTCTCTCTCAGGAGAAGTGCGAATATTTACATTCCCACATCCACGCTCTCCAATTCCTGCTGTGGCTTACACCACAACAGGCCCTCTTTATACGTGGAGGGTCCCTGTATCTTTCATCACAGGACTTCGGAGAGGGGAAGAAGTGGGAAGTGGAAACCAAGACAGTTACTGTTATCATCATCAGTTATATGTTCTTAATCCATAAATCTTACATATGGTTTCAGTATAATATAAACGTAATATTAAAGTTATTCAAAATAGTTCAAATAGTCCTTTAAGAAACTATCCATTTCATCAGTCAAATTTCTATAAGTATTATATCAAAATTTTTACTAATATTTATTTCAATATCTTTAGGATCAGCAAGAATATATTTTCATTGATATGACATTTAGTATAATTATATCATGTGATTTAAATCTGTCATCTTGCTAGATGTTTCCTAACTGGAATTTCTAACTTTTTTCTTTTTCTAAATTATGAGGTAATGTTTATTATTCAGTGTTATCACCATTGTGTTGTTTTTCAGGATAAAATTATACATCCTCATATAGTCATCAGTGAGGCTTTGCAGAGGCGGTTGTCTCTAGAGTGTGTGAATGTGGTTTAAGTGTGTGACACTGGGATTAAAGGTGCCATACTAATTCCACCATTCCCTTGGTGGAATTGATATAGCTTGGGTGTGGCTGAGTGGATTTACTAAAACAGAAACCCAACAATCTCATTGCCTAAATGGCACGAAAGGAAAAGGCGGGTGTACTGATTGCAGCTGCTGTTGCTGCATGCTTCTTCTTGCCTGCCGTTCCATGCACTATTTTACCTCTACAATGTTTCTCTGCCATGCCACCATGCCTCAGACACCTGTGCAAACTGTGAGCTGAAGTAAATCTTTCCTCCTTTAACTTTAGGTGTCAGGTATTTTGCCTCAGCAATGAGCAAAAGAACTGGGACACAGCCCCTCCTAGGTGTTAACCAACTAGACTGTCCTTGAACTTCAGCTCATTGTTGGACATAAGAAAAGTGGTAGTTTTGCAAATTATCTGTGTGAGTTTCAGTTCCTGTTTATTTTTTCCTATATGGGTGGCTTGAATTGTCTTTACAGCTTTTCATATTTTAAGTGAAAGCCAGAATTTTATAATTGTTTCTCATTAGCATTAAAATATTATTAAATTAATGGTACACTTAAAGTTGTTGAATGTAGGATTCACTAGAGGTCTGAAGGCAAGTGAATTTCCACTCTAAGTTCATTGTGAACATTTTTAGCCGTGCTGTCTCAGCTGTGAGGGATGTGGAGAGCTTTAATTATGTTTCTACAGGCCCCAGACCACTCTCTATGGCCATGTTCACCATCGGTGGAGATTTTAAATTGAGTAACTGTAATAAATTTGTTCGATTCTACCAGTGACAAATAAATACACAGAAATGCCTGTCGCATAAACTGTATGAACAGATACCATCTAAAAGAGTGAAGCTGCTTGAGAAAATGACAACAATTTCATAATTAATTTTGTGTTGTAAAATGCATAGTTTTCTAAAATGTGTTTTGAATTGAGAAGTTACAGCTCTTTCATTTTAGTACTTTGATAAAAGCCCCTTGATTTTCTTAAGCAGAGATTTTCAAAGTAACTTCAAAGAGAATGAAAAATGTGGAATAAATAAAGCTTTATCTCTGAGAACCTGAGGCCATGCTGATGAAGTAAATACCTGCACTTTACAAGTCTAGATAAAGGGACAAAGCATTATTTAAACTATGTATCTAGAGCCTTTTCAATAATTCCAATTTTGCTATGAGCTAGTTTGCTCTTCTCTCATAACTAATCCCATAGAGGCTAAAAGGTGCCCAGGAAGTTGCAGGGTCTTTCTGTGGGGTCATGCTGCCACCTGTCAAATAAGAATAAAAGTGTTACTCTGGAGAAAGCTGTTACGCGGAGCTGGTAGATGACAACTGTGACAGCACAATGTCTAGCACAGAACTTGCAAATTTTACTTCTGTTAGTGTGAACTGCTGTTATTAACAGAATACCCCCACCATTAGCCATCCATATGAGAGTAGTGTTTTGAATTTCCAACCCAGTGATGTCAGCTAATATGAGATGGCAAACAAACATCTTTTGGTAGATAAATGTCTGCTAATATCAGCAAGTTCAGAGAATGAAAAAATAAGCTACAGTCTGGGAAAAATATTGGCACAGTATGTATATAAGAGGAAAGCAAGAATATAACAAAGAACTCTTAAAGTGAACAAACCAATTAAAAATTGGCAAAAGACTAGATTGAAATCTCACCAAAGAAGATGAGCTACACAGATGTCAAACACACATATAAAATACATCCCATATCATATCACCCAGAAATTACAAATTACAACATTTTTGTCACACCGGGTGGGTGAGACTATGGATCAGCAGAACACTCTTTCTGGGCCAGACACAAAATAGCACAGCTATTCTGAAGCAGTTCCTGGCAAAGCTGAATACTGGCCCTGTGCAGTCATGCGCAGCTGGAACCCTAGAAGCCGAGGCAGAAGGATGCAAGTTGAAGGGAAGCCTGGTTAGCTTTGGGGGTTGGTGTGATCCTGTCTCAAAACAAAGGGCTGGCTGTCTAGTTCACTGCAAAGGCCCTGGGTTCAAACTCCAGTGTTGCAAACAAACCAAACACATAGCTGAACACCATCTTACTATGTGACCCAGCTATTACGTTCCTTAGTAATTACTCAACAAGTTGAAAATATACGTCTGACAAATGATTGTTCATATATCTATATTTTCAATTATCAACATTTGGAGGCAACTACAATGTCCTTAGGAGGTGTATGGATAAAAATAAACTTTTATATCCATAAAGCAGAATATTATTCAGCTATATTATTCATCAAGTCACTAAAAGGTATTGTATATCTATCTAAAATGTGTATTTTTAAGCGAAAGAAGCCAATCTAGAAAGGCTGTATTGTACATTTCCAATTATTATATCGGGGAATGGGAAAAGCTATTGTGACACAAACAGATACACAGTTACATGGTTGTGGCCAAACCTTTCTCTAGGTGCTTCCATTTATTGTCCTCTCTCTCTCCCTCCCTCCCTCTCCCCACCCCCGTGGACAAAAAGATCCCACGTCCCTTTAAGAAATCACAGCGACGCACAGACACAGGTGATGCAGATGACGGCAGATCAATCATGCACTGCTGAATGCTGCTTCTGCCCTTGTGCCCAATCACACTCTGCTGTGAGCACTGGTCCCGCCCTCTCATCCAATCACATCCCAAGGCGCCCTATGGGAATGCCTGTAACTTCCAAGCCTCTCACCCGACACGGAGTCTGGGTGTTGTGACTCCGAGTCCCAGCTCACCCTCCTGAGGCTGTTGGATAACGGAGATGGCACGATGACTGGACCAGGCCGGATTACACATGGTTTGGCACAGACAGGAATAGAAGGTGACCAGATGGAACCTAGGTTTCCTACGACAGTGAGACTTGTCTATGTGACAGCATAATGGTAATGCCTAACAGTTCCGTTTATCAAAACTCACAGAAACGTAGAAAACAGAGAACAAACTCTAATGCAAATGGACTTATGTAGTAATAATAATATATATCAATATTTATGCATCCGCTGTAAAAGATACACCACATCAGTGCAAAGTACTAACAATACAGGGAAACTACAACCTCAGAGTTTAAGAAAGAAAAGATCATAAGGTGCTAAGAAGTCCTCTTTCTTTGATTCAATGATTTTATAAAAATAAAACCTACTAATTTATTTTGGAAAGGACTCACAGTGTTGATGTTCACTCAATTATAGTATTCTTACTCTTGATCTGTTTAATAATAATTGTTTAGAATTTGTTCTTTCACGTCTATTTCTGTGTAAGAACCTTACATTTGTTTCGTGATTTTTGACAAAAATATACAAACCATTTTGACTATTTACCAATTGGGTTGAGACAAATTTATTGAGACAAATCTATTCAATTTAATAGAATATTAAAACCTTTTAAATCATTGTAACTACTATTATTTTGTGAAGTCTACAAAGAGCACAGCACAATTTATAAATTGAATGTAGTGATCCAAGAGAAAGTTGTATCATTTTTGGTATAAATTTAGTATTACTTTAAAGGATAATTATATACCTCTTCCTATGCACAAATGTATTTTTTGAGTTTTGTATTCATATTGTCAGCTGAATTAGTAAGACTTTATTAAAAACTTCATAGAGCCTTTAGTATTCTGTTAAACTGCAATTTCTACAGGGCCATTACGGAATTCAGTGCTTATTTAAGTACTTGTGCACAAAAACATTTTAATTTTCATTATTATTAATATTGTTATCTATTTTAAAATGTTATTTGAAAACATAAAACTACAAATAAGTGTAAGTAGAACACAACTGTTTATGGAGAGAAAATAAATGAGAAATGTTATCCATATGTATTTTCAAAGATACTTCTAAAGTAACATAGTAAAGTATAAAATATATTAAAGGAGCAAATGCAGGGTTAAAAAGATGCAATTTTAAAACCAAAATAAATGTCAGTAGTCATATATATGTGTGTGTGTATTTTATGTACACATTATGATCACTTGTACATTAAAATTTTGTACTTGTACATGACATATCTTGATTCTAATTTTTCCCCTTTCCCCTAAAAAAGGTCCTGTATATATTGACTATATTTAATTATATTGAAATTCTTAAATTTATTGTAAAACTGTTTCAATTATCTTTATATATCTATGCATGTGTTTAAGTATTTTTATGTATTTATCCATAGACATACATATGTATACAACGTTCTGATGAATTTTTGATTTATGTATCTACAGGAAAAATGTTTAACCATATGAATCATATAGGAAAACATACTAGAAATCTGAAAACAAAAACTAATTTCTCTCATTTGTAGTCAGGGATATCCCAGCATAGGACAAATGACAATTAATGACACAACATATAAGATATTTAATTGTTTCATAATATCGTTTTGACTCCAATAAAGAAAAGTTCCTTAATTATCATAGACCTTTGAGAACCTGATTATACATCAGGCTAGAACATATATTCCTCCAAATCCTCAGAAATAGAAATTGTACAAATTACCATCTGCATCCATAGTGAAATAAAATAGGTAATAAATAATAAGTAGTCAAAGAAAAAGAAGCACCTGGAACAATTTATCCTTTCACAATCGTTACAGTACTCTCTTCAGTAATTTGCATATCATTGAAAACTAAAATTTACAAACATGGACTATTTAAATATAACTGAACCACTAGTTATGAGACATAGCCAGAAAGAAAGGAAAAATATTGTGGCCTTAAGTGCTCTGGGAATTAATCAAAAAAGAATGAAAATAAATTCAATATTTAACTCAAGAAGTTAGGAAAAGTGCTCCACCTCATAAAAACCAACTGCAAAAATCATGAGAAAACAGTAAAATAAGAGCAGAAGCTAACAGACAAAGATCACAGAATTGCCAATTGTCCTTAAAAGCTAGTTCTTTGAAAGAACTTATGATATAAACAAGTCTCTAGTAAACAAAAAGGTGTAATCAAAGACATGACATTAAAAACGAGAGTCTATGTAGCCACAAGGACAGGAGAGGTGCTTTAAAAATATATAACTAAACTGTAAGATCTGAAAATTTAAGCTCCATTAATGTTTCTCTAGAACATATAAGTGATTAATATTGAACAAAGATGAAATGTCTCCCAGATCATAACAGAAATGGAAGCCCACATGGTGGTAACATTTCTGTAACCCCAGCTTCTTGGAAGGCTGAGGCAGGAGGATTTGCAAATTTCTCTAGACCAACATGGCCAACTTAGAAAGACTGTCTGAAAAGAAAAACAGGGCTCAGGACTCTTTGAGTTCAATCACCACCACCAGCTGAAATTTTTTTTAAAAAGACAGAATGAAAAAATGTTAAGAAGCATATGGAGTCAGGGATGAGCTCTACACAGCTCATCAGAAATTGAAAATTATGATACATTTTACCTTCACTTTAAGAAGCTGGCATGAATCTCCTGGTGTGTTTTGTTTGCAATGTGGAGGGTCTGTCGGTACTTCTGATTTCTGTCTTTATTAATAAACGACCCCTACTGTACCTGATAATCACTTCTTTCTCATTTCTTCTAATACTTTCTTCAGGAGTATCCGATTTCCACTCATTTCTTTTGCAAATGCACTCATACCTCTTACTCATTAATGGTTAGGTTGTACAGAGCTTCAACATAAAGTCCCTTGTGCATTTAAAAACTGATGCCGAGTCAGATGTTCTTGAAATTCTTTTTAATATGTTTCAACCCTTTTCATCCTGTCAGGTTGTCTTTTGCTTTTGTCCCCAAGAGGGCCAGATGTTACATTTTCTGCTCTCTGACACCACACTGAATATTCAATAGATGTTCTTGACATTACATTCCCGATCTCATTGGAGATAATTTTCACAGGTGACTGTTTCTCTGTTCACAGAGATGAGACTACTTTTCTGGTAGACTGTCTGTCACATTATGTCCTCTTTTTTAAAAAATTGAATTTACTGGAACATTTTAAGTATACATTATTTTCGCATTCATCATGGATAATTTGTACTCGTACATGATGTATCTTGATTCTCCTTTGCAAATTTTGAAGTGGCAGATCACTGAGTAATATGGCATATTCGAACTTCATAACATTAATTTCATTAACTTGAGTTCTCTATGGCTTCCATTTCCTCATTTGTAAAGTTTGGGTAATACAGAAACAGTGCTGAACTTATTTAACATTTCTAGGAACATTAATTTATATGAAGAGTTCAGAACAATACCTGTCATACATATACTTAGCACTGTAAAAATGTTATGAAGTTTGATTTAAGAATGACTTGGACCAATCAAAGAGCAAATGAATATTCCTAAGTCCCACTCTAATTCAGTTTTTGGCAGAAAGTCTAATATGCCAACCTCAGTACCTCTCTTTTCCTTGCAATCTAGTTCTCTGCGTACTCTGAATTTTTTAACAAATGAAAAAGTAACATCCCTGGCCACCTAGTGACTAATATTCTTATAATGTCACCCCAAGGCCACCAAGCTCATATATTACTCTTTCCCTTTTGTCCGGTTACTTCGTCTGTGTTGTCATTTCTGTACGCACGTTAAGAATGGGACGAGAAGACAGTCCGTGGCCCTAAGGAACCAGGCGCTGATCTCCCCAGCAGGTAGCTCCTCTCTGCAAGGTAAGGGCTCTCTGGGTCCCCCGCGCAGCTGTGCGGTGCTGTTCGCAGAAACACAGTCCGTCTCCTCGCGTGCTCCGCACATCAGAGCAGAACACACTGCTATTATCTTGCCTCGCTCTGCCTTATAGTAAAGAGATAACTTAGTCTGGTGGCAGTATTTGTAAATGTGGTGTTTATCATCCTGCAGTTTTTTAAAATTATTTAATAGGTATTTTACAGAGAAGTTTGAGATACATGACCGCCGGAGTGATAAGGAAGACAGTTTAAAATTGTATACATTGCTAATGTATCAGGATAAGATCCACAAAGTTTCCAGCTTTGTGCTTTTCAGATAAAAAAAAAATTATTTTTCCCTACAATGCCTTACTCAACATCATTTCCTAAAAACATGCAATAATGAAATACTTATCTATGATGTATTTGTTAGGCTAATAAAGAGAAACGTTTTCCTTTTCATTTTTTCCCCTCAAAAATTAATAGTAATGAAATAAATAGCTCTGGCTAAAGAATACAGATATGCTTTTTGCAACTGTCACATTATATGAATTACATCAAGAAAAATAACCACAGACTATCATAGTCTTATGTCCCTTGTGAATAAAACTCAGTTAAACTCTTTCTCCAGGAAAACCTCCTTCCTAAACATGCAACTTTTGCAATGATTTTTTTCATTATTTCCCAGCCTTTTAAAAATGAAAACTCCCAACTTTCCCACATTCCTGTGTCATTTAGTATAATTTACCTCTTTCTCACATGTGGTTTTCACTTGATTTCAGGATATTTGGCAGATTTTCTCTTGGGAAAGTGAAACTAATTAATTGAAGTCAATTGAAAAAAATGATAGAGTTTTGAAAAAAAGTATGACATCTGCTCTCCTTTTTGGTCAAAAATTCTCTTGAGCCACCCTCTTTTAGGATCTATTTTCCCATTAAATAGAAGGAGGCTAGGGAAACGGAAGAATGCCATTTCTTGGCCATGTATGTTACTTCATTTTCATTTAAAGGAATACCATGTGGAAGCGTGTTGACAGTGAGGCAGGTACAGAACAACTCAAAGTACAAGGGGAAAGTGGTCATCCCTCTCTCTTGTTGAACTCTGAGCAGTCTTCTGCTTGGATCTACCAAACATCTTCCCAACTCCAGTAGTTGGGTCTCCTGCTAATTAAAAAAGACTGTCTCTGTGGTTGCCTGGTATTCCAGTCACGCAGCAGACGACTGCGCATACCAACCAGTCAGGAGTCGCACGGAGCAGCACAAGTCATGGCTCCTGCCCTCCCCCTGGACTCGGTGCCACCATCTGTCATTTTTCAGAAAAACACAGAAGATAGCAGGTGTTGATAGCCCTTCACGCTGACAAGAGTTCTTGGTTGCATATGTTTTTCATAGTTTTAAGTAGCCTTGAAGAGATGGGTTTTGTTTATAAAAAATCCTTGCACATATGGTCAACAACTGGGATCCACACAGAGGTCTTGTCAGTGTAAACAATCATCGGAATAATGAAATCGGCTATTTTGGTCCTTTCAGCTGGTCTGTGAATCAGAACCAGCAATTAATCATTTCCACCACTCTCATTAAGAAAAAAAATTACTAAACGTTTGTATGTCTAGGATATGTATGTTCCTCCATTAGTCTTCAGCATAGACCACAGTAGTATCTGCACCCTGAAAAATCACATTTAGAAGTTCAGATGGAGGTGTCCTCTTAGTCTGACATTGCTTGGCCCAGTGAAGGGATTATTCACGTAGCTGTTCACAACCTGCATTTATACTTCTATTACAATTTCATTTCAGTTCCAACAAGTCAATGAGAATGGCCACATTTCTATGTCAGAATAGAGAAATAATAAGAAAAAATAGACAAAATGTCTGCACAAGACAGTTCCCTCTCCCTGGAGTTCATAAAAACAACGAATAAGGAGAAACAAAGAAAAGCAACAAACTACATTTCCAACATAACTAAAAATCCATGTATAACACACACACATAGCAAAGTGGATGTAAGACCTGGCAAAGTAGCCGGGATCAGGGAAAAGATACGTGAGAGAGGAACTCAGAGGCTTTTGGAAGAGTTTAAAATTTATCAGCTGAGAAGGAGCAATTCCCTGAAAAATTCTGCCATGGAGAAGATGAGAAATGTTATATTTTCTGTCTTACAATTAAAATGATGCAATTCCCTCTAAAAAGAAATTTAAAATCTGAAAAGCTCAGGGCTAAGATGTGAAGTCAGATGGACCAGTAGAACTCAAAAGAAGCAAAGAAGATGCAGTCCTGTCAGGAATGAGCACATCGGAAGAAACGTGAGGAAGAAGAGCGGGTATAACAGCACACTGGAAACACCACGCAGAGAGAAAGTGAGAAAGTCTAATTCACAGACTACTATCACTACTACTATCAAGGCCAAGGGGGAAAGAGTAGACATGGGATGTAAGTAAAGGAAATTGACACTAAATGCCACCCGGTTCCTTGAGTGAGTTATTCATGAGAAGGTGAAAATTTTAAGCGTACCGAAAAAAGATGACTCACTTGCATTTACAAATTTAAAAGGCACAGTGTGTGGAGCCTAACAGTAAAAGACGATGAGCAGCTGTTACGGCTCGTACCTAGGTGTGCCCCCAAAGCTTCCTGCGGCTACGGGTGGGGCTTCTCAGTGGGGGCTGGATCTAGAGCAGGAGATGCTGGGGTTAAGGCTGCCTCACACGGGTGAGAGAGCTGCCGCCCTGAGGGTGGGAATCTGGAGGGCACGTAAGGGAAAGAAGGAGGGCTACTGCGGTCATTTGTTGCTTCCTCCTTGCTACCTCACTGATTTGCTGCCTTCTGCCTGCTATGAACTGTTTCTCCTCTGTGACACCCCCCTGCCCTGTGCCTGGCTTTGGAGCCAGGTGGCTACGAATGTAAACTAAATAAACCTTCCCTCCTTTAACTTCGAGTGCTGGGTATTTTGTCACGGCCACTGAAAAAGTAACTAAGAGAGCAGACAAGCAAATAAATCATCAAAGAGGGAGGAAAGGAGGCTAAGGAAAAATAGGGAAATTATACTAGAGCAACACCTGCAAAGAAAAGAAAGACATCGTGATCCAAGATCTGTACAGCCTGCCAAGCTGATCCTCAAGTGAAATGATTACAGTTTTGAACATGTGAGAACATGAAAATGTTTTTCACTTATCTCCGCTGTACAAAATTTCTAGAGGACATTTGAATCAACAAACAAGTGCAGAAGGCAGGCCAGGACATGGAGTGAGCACTGAACACACTAACTATATAACCAAGTCCACCTGCCCCATCAGCAATTCACGGATGGCATTTCCTCGCACACTTGTTCCTCCACACAGAGGATGTGGCCGAGTGTGCGCACAGCCCTGCCTGCTAGGACAAGTCCTTTCTCTCGTGTTTACATCCATCATGAATTTAGTGGCCACTGGCAGCACCGGCCAACACTGATTAACCCAAGTAACTCATTATCCAGGGACAAGGGCCCAGTTTCTTTCCTTCTCCGTGAGCCAGTCATAGAACAAACCGGCCCACAGCTCTGAAACGGAGAGGCTTTGGTTCAGTGTAAAGAGGCGACATGGAAATCTGAGCCAGTTATGTCTGGAGTGAACCTGGGACCGTATTCTGTGAATATCTTTCTGCTTGATGACAGCTTGCTGTTTCACCATGTGATAATGATACGTGATGACACTTTATGATAGGCAACTATATTCCTCTCAATCTTATTATCAGTCATTCAATCTCTATTAAGTTGTAGCCTATAGATGTCAACAAAGCAATTCTATATGAGAAGAGAATCAGGAGGCTGCTTTGAACTAAAGACACAAATTTGCAAGTGGTGTGGTCACAAAATAGATAGTTTCAAAGCCACATCATCGAATGAGGTCACCAGCTCTTCCGCAGTAGAAAAGAACATCTGTTGGCTAAAATCATGTCTCAGTCCCTTCAAAATTTGATTTGCCTGCTCTTTCAAAATCTGCATGAATCTTCTGTGCAATGATTTATGCCCATGATATTCCAGTGTGTATCTGGTCCAGGGAGGAAGTACCAGGCGGGGACAGTGATCGACGGTCTGATAGAATTCTCTGGTCACCCTGACACTTCAACAGTATTGTAGACTCCTATCGATTGTCTGGAGTCACTGTGGTACAATATAATGGGATGACCTCATTTTTTTTTTTTTTTTAGTTTTGGAACCACAGAATGAGAAGATCAAGTCCATAAAAGAAAACTAGTGGTTATTCACAACTAATATGCCCTGGATACTGTGATTATGTTTTTACACTTAACACCTCATTTAGTCTTCCTGTCCAGCTAGGTAAGGAAAAAAACCTCCAGAATCCAACTATCTTATCCAAAATTATAGCCCCTGAAGTTCGTAAATGTTAAGACAGTTTCTGTGAAGCAGTTTGGAGTATGATCTGATCTCAAGGTTTCTTGTCTTTTAAGTATCAAACTTATAATGCTTTCTATGTTTCATTAAGCTAAGTAGGACCTAAATTGAATAAAATATAAACAGATATACCTAAAATAAGATAAAGTATAGCAGTTTGAGAAATTACACACCTCATTTAGAACATGCAGGATCATTTTTCTACAAAATAAAATGTCTAAAACCAGATTAAAGTTCTATTTATAAACCATGATAAGGCTCAGGTTCTTGCATTAAAAACTTTCCAAGGCAATATGGAGTATTAATATCTCATCGCATAGAATTTAGCCACAGGGGTGTGGATCTTAAGATAATTCCTGGTTACATATACTCATCTCAGAAATTCTGGAAGTAATATGTTTCCATGGTGACCATAGTTTATTTTCAGCGCAGTTCTGCCTGAAACAGCTACTTTAAAGCAGGTGTGTGATTCACTCATATCCTGATATTTTCCCTCCTACCCAGCTGTGTAAATTTTGGAATATCTGAATCAATTCATAAAAATAAGATGTATTCGTCTCCAGATAAACTCCTTGGGTTTTTTTTCCCCCCTTTTTCTTTTTCAGTACCTGGGATTGAACTTAGAACCTTTGACTTGCCAGGTTGGTGGCACTGAGCTACATCCCCAGGCCCAAACTCTTCAGTTCTTTAATTCCTTTGATTCCATTAAACCAAATGTAATTCACATTTCGGAAATTAGCACAGACCCTGATTGGCAGGCACTCAATTGATATGTCTGCTTTTCATACAAATGGTCTGCTTCTGAGTAAAACAGCTACTTCCTTTCAGACACACACACACACACACACACACACACACACCCACACCCATTCCATTTAAATGTATTCAGCACATAAAAAGGATGTGAGCGTGGACAGGTGGACAGTCTTGTAGGCTGTTAAGGAACTTATTTGCAGGGTCTCTCAGCACAAGTGACCCAGACAGTTGGCCTTCAGGAAGAGGCTTAGTATGTAACCTAAACAAATTCTTCCGATTCATTCAAAATACAGCTTACAATAAGCACTTACAGTTTTTGTGTCCCTGACTGTAAATTCTCCCAAACGTGCTACAGACGTGCACATTAGGGACATCATCGCAGAAACACCCAGACTCAGTCATTCCTCTGTCATGTCATGCAGAGAATTCGGCATTTAAAGGTCACAGCAGAAAGTCCCCTGAGGAACAGTGTGATTAAAAACTGGCCATGCTCATAAGTGAAATAAATAGGTCACAGATCTGTAAATATCTATTTTTTTATGGTATGAGAAACTGAAGATGTAAATGAGCTCTAGAATATATGGGAGATATTATGAAATAGAAAATATTGAAAGGGAAATGTGGTGTAGGGGTAAGTAACAGGGAAGAAAATATGATGGTAATAAAAAAGGGAAACAAAACTTATGTATATAGGGAGCAGGGGATTGTAGGGTGGGTGGGGGATGGGAAAAATGAGAACTAAATTGTGTCATATACTGGTACAAATTCTCAATATTGTGTGTGATCATGATATGTGTATATATGTAAATACCTGTATCTATATATAAAGTATCAATAAGGATTCAATTTTTAAAAAAATGGCCATTAAAACATTGTTTTGGGACTTAATAAATATTTGAGATCTTTTTCCAGACTCATATCAAGTTCTCTATGGTGAGAAAAATTTTAAAAATAAAACCAGCTATTTCAGGTTCACATCTTTTTGAAATTTCTCCTTTCAAGTCATGGGTACTCTTGGCTAGGAATAACGATGGAACAATTTGCTTAATATTTTTTTCTAAACAATTTCCAGGGCCGGAGGGTTAGCTCAGTGGTTCCGGCGCCTGCCTCGCAAGCGCAAGGTCCTGAGTTCGATCCCCGGTTACCACATATAATGCTGGGCGTGGAGACACACCCACCAACAATCAACACCGCATACCACAATGCCGGATGTGGTGGCTCACGCCTGTCATCCCAGCACTCGGGAGGCTGAGACAGGAGGATTGCTGAGTTCGCGGCGGCTTGCCTGGGCACCATAGTGAGCTCAGGGCCAGCCTGAACTACAAAGCGAGACCCTGTCTCCAAAAGCAAAAAAAAAAAAAACAAAAAAACAATTTCCATAGTCAAATAAATTAACTTTGGCCAACAAGTAAAAACATGTCAAGTCATACTATAAGAAAAATGCACTGGATAAAAGATTTGGAAATTTTTCATATTTTTCTTTTGTTTACATATCTATCTTAAAAGGCACCTATGAACATTGGTATATGACACATAAGTAGTTTAAGAGAGATACATACCATAGTGATTTAGACTGAACTTTGGCACAAGACTTCCTAGCTCAGACATGGGCAAGGCAAATTGGTATTTCTGACTTTTTGCACGTCATCTTTCCATTCGTTGTGCCTTCATCCTTCCGCTGCACAGCTAGGAAAACACTGGGGCTGCTGACCTCCAGCAGGTCCCCCTCCACTGTGGGGGTCACCTTATGCCATCACTGGCCTCTCCCCCAGAAGGGAGCTCTTCAGCAGGCACCTGCAGACCTGCCCGCCAACACTGGCCAACCCGGGTCTCGGGCCACTCAGTTTGGGGCTGGTTCCGGACATTAGCTTTCCTGGATCTCTACCTTGTGGGTCCACACTGCAGCTGGAACCTTCCAGCCTCCAGAGTCATGGCAACCAATCCCTTATAATTAATCTATGCATTCATACGGCATGGCCTGTATCATACTCTTTGTCTGGAGAGCTAAACACAGAGAAATGAGAGACAGAGAACACATGACATTCTGGAATCTCTTCTTTTTAGAATGGACACCACACTCCTTTCAGAATGAGGGCACCAGTCATTTTGAGTTAAAGACCCACCCTCTCCTTAAAGACCTAAACCCAAATACAGTTCAAAGGGGTAGATTTTCTTCTATGAATAGGGGACTGCTCCATTCAGTTCACAAAAAAGAGTATCTGTAAAGAGGCCACATGTTTCTAATATTTGACACTGACACACAGAGAGATGATCCTAACAGGTAAATTACAAATTTGCGAAAGAAATATTTCTCTTTTTCAGTGTGCAATGTGCTATTCCACAAAGAACTCTTTAATATCTTTAACATCTTTAACATAGACCTTAAAGGGATGGGAATTCCAGCCACCAAAGTCTGTCCTAATCAGGACACAGCTGAGTAAATGCAGCCACCATGTGAAGAGAATCATTTTGTCAGGAAATAATTCACATTTTCCATGATTCCTGAGTACTTTCAGAAGTTGGAGATGGATTATGATGTTTCTCTTCTGCTGCAGGAAAACCCAATTACTTTTGCTTCGGAAGGTAGAAAACTGATACTGGAGATACAGTGGTAATAAGAGAAGATTATGAAGAAAATGGACCTAACATCTGTGAAGGGAAATCTGATATTTAAATAGTTATTCTGATGGATGTCTTAACTGGTTTGTATTGGAAATGTTTAATTTCAGTATCCTTTTTGAAGAAATCAAATAAAACCTTGTATTACCTTTTTTTCTTAGTCACTTTTCCTTTCTGGTGGGACAAGATAACTGGTACCTACAACTTAAAGGAAAAAGAGCTATATTTTAGCTCATAGTTTGGTCCATTGGTCCATAGTTGGCCAGCTTCAAGGCAGAACAGCGTGGCAGAGGGGCCTGGTGGAAGAGAAGGGCTCTTGGCATGGAGACCAGGAAACAGACAGACTGAGAGAGGACCTGGGGAGGAAGATACATTGTGTTCTTTCAGGTCAGGGTGATCTGTGCAGAGAGGGAATGGGAGACAGACAGACAGACAGACAGACAGACAGACAGACAGACAGATAGGCAGAGACAGAGATAGAGACAGAGAGACAGAGATGACCTAACACAGCACAGGAGGCTTTGGAAAACAATCTCGGTCTAAACCATAGGAACTTTTACAAACAAAAGATCTGAACTTCTATAAAAAACCATTTGAACTGTAATCATTTGTGGAGTTATTCTGTTCACTGAAACAATATACACATCAATAGGCTGAAATGCAAAATTCACCCATGTCAAATTATTCTTTAGGAGCTAAATTACTTAAAAGAAACTTTAACTATACCTAAAAGCAAGTTAATTATAATTATAAATTATATATAATTTATATATATATATAGTTAATTATAAATAATAGTATCAGTGCACCTGAATTTTTACTTCTCATATCAGTAAGCACAAGCTTGATTTTCTCACTCCCCACGTACTCCTAGGACTAATTTGTTTACTAATTCACGGCGGTACACAGACATAGAGCTGGTGAGTGTATTTTACATGCTGATTAGATCTCTCCCACACTCTATTAGCTAAATACGTTTGCATGCTAAATATATGGAAGAAAGCATTTTAAAAATTCTAACATTTAACAGGAAATTGTACGGACCAAAGTGGCATCTGTCTGAATGATAAAACACCCTGAGTATTTGAGATTCTGAACTTTCAAATTTCTTTGGGCGTAGAACAGGCGAAGGAAACTGCTGGTGTGTAGAAGAGCATACACTCTAAAACGATCCTTTCACAGGCAGCTAGGAGAAGTGTGAGAGACCAAGGACTTCGCAGAGGACAGAGACAGTAATAACAGAAAACTGAAATCAAGAGAGTTGGGAGCTACACCTGGAAAATAATCAAGAATATGATCTATTCTCAGAGTAGGGATTTTCCCCACTGGGTTTAAAACTAGCATGGACATCGAGTTGACAATGTTTTATAAATAACTTTGACAATATTATTCAATCAGGCGATTAAGGTTCCTACCAATCATGACACATCATGATGACAGTTTTTCCCCTTGAATTAAACAATGAAAATTCTCCTTGACATCTGTGGGCTTCCTCCCCAGACATGCAACTCAATCTTACCAGGAGAAAGACAGCAGAAAACCCCAGGAAACTGGGCACTATAGGAATCCATTCTCTAAAGTGTAAAAGTCATCAAAAAGAAGAAAAGTCTTAAAAATTATCCCAGCTAAGAAAAGCACAAGGGCCGACGACTATCAAGTGGAACCTTGGATAAGGCTCTTGAACAGAAGAACGCCCATGATTAAAAATGAAGGCACTCCAAACGAAGTGTGACTCATAATGCATAACAATTCACCCGTGTTGGTCCGTTGTAATGTATGTCCCATTACTGTGAAGGTCAGATGTTAGTTGTGGAGGAAACGGTACATGGGGATACAGAAGAACGCCACTATTTTGTAGTTTTTCAGTAAATCTGAAAGTAACAAAAAGTTTTTTAAAAGAAAAAGAATCATTTTGTATTTTGCATATTTTTGCATGGTACGTTTTTTGATTTTCATCTCTGCTGACAGTTATAGCTAAAATTTGATGTTCAATGGAATTTAGTATCTTGTTAAGTGAATTAACTGTTTTTTTTTTTCTTCTTGAGATAGGGTCTCACTTTGTAGTTCAGGCTGGCCCTGAGCTCACTAGGTAGCCCAGGGAAGCCTCGAACTCACAACAATCCTCCTGCCTCTGCCCTCTGAGTGCTGGGATGACAGGCGTGAGCCACCACACCCGGCATTGTGGTGTGTGGTACTGCGGATTGAACTTGGGACATTTTGCTTATTCTGTAGGTTGTAATTACACTTTCTGAATGATAGTTCTTGATAGATAAAATTTTTTACTTTATCCATTATTTTCCTGTTTTCTACTTAGGTGATTTGTCTTTATTTTTCTAAGGAATTTATTTTTCTTGTTCCTCTGTAGGAGACTTAAACTATGTTCAGAAGAGCGTAATTGTATGTCTTTAATTTGTTCTGTTTGTTCTGTGAGTTAGAAGTCCAAATTTGCCTGCCTGCCTTCCTCTTTCTTTCTTTCTTCCCTTTTCTTTTTCTTCCCTTTTTTCTTTCTTTCTTTCCTTTCTTTCCTTCTCTTTCTTTCCTTCCCTTCCTTCCTTTATTTCTATCTCCTTCACATGTTATTATTCTGTTGTATTGTTGAATAGACTGTTGTCTCTTTTAAATGATCTCTACTTACTTGTAAAAAAAAATGTGGCCACAGAAGCCTGGGTTTGCTTCAGTCTTCTAAATAAATTGTATTTCATTGATCAATATGTTTACTCTTTGCAGCCCCGCGCTATGTTGCTTACAGTAAATGTGTAGTATTTCAGAATTGGAAAATACATATTCTCTGCTTTGTTCTACCTAAAAATTATTTTGCAAAATTTATAATATTATGTATTCTATGTGAAAAAAATTTTTTAAATTTAGGTCAAACAAAAAGACTATGGAAGAGCTGGAGATTTAGCTCAAGTGGTACCATGCCAACCATGGAAGTACAAGGACCCGAGTTTGATCCCTGGTACTGGGAAAAAAAAAAAAGGACTGGACATTTTGATACAAGTTGTTGCATCCACTGAATGAAACTGTCGTGTTATATATTTCAATCTATGAGTACAGGTTGCCTTTCTCTTTATTAAATTACCCTGTGGTTATTGCAATATGATTTACCTTTTAGTGTACCGATCTTTTACTTCTCTGCTTAAATATTTTCCTAGCCACTTTTGGATGTTATTGTAAATCAGACTGTTTTCCTAATTTCCTTTTGAGTTTATTCACTGCTGGTGTGCAGAAATGCAACTGATGTTAGTGCTTTGATCATGTATCTTGGAAATTTTCTGAATTTGTTTATTGGTGCTAGTTTTCTGTGCATAATTGAATTTGTGAGTTGATGTTTTGAAATCTTTGGAAAAGTAGTATGTAATTTTGCAGCTTTAATGTTAATTGTTGTATGCTGCAGGGCAATATATTTCAAATAATTGTACATTACTGTTATAATCAGAAGAGAACAAATGATTATTTAATTCAATTGTATCCCATCTCAGTGTTGTGGTTCTTAGTAGACAGCAGAGTAGTAAATACAAGATAACTTTATAACTTATTTTTCAGAAAAGCCTGTATTTACCCAACATGAGTGCCTCTAAGTTTTTGTTGTTTTGTTTTGTTTTGTTTTTGTTTTTTGAGACAGAGTCTTGCTTTGTAGTTCAGGCTGGCCCTGCACTTACTATGCAGCCCAGGCAAGCCTTGAACTCAGCAATCCTCCTGTCCCTGCCTCCCAAGTGCTGGGATTACAGGCGTGAGCCACCACGCCCAGCGAGTGACTCTAAATTTTTTTTTTTTTTGCTTTTTTTTTTTTTTTTGGAGACAGGGTCTTGCTTTGTAGTTCAGGCTGGCCCTGAGCTCACTATGGTGCCCAGGCAAGCTGCCGCAAACTCAGCAATCCTCCTGTCTCTGCCTCCCGAGTGCTGGGATTACAGGCGTGAGCCACCACGCCCAGCATTCTATGTGGTAACCGGGGATCGAACTCAGGTCCTTACACTTGCGAAGCAGGTGCCGGAACCACTGAGCTAACCCTCCGGCCCCCTGTGACTCTAAATTTTAACCACTGTATTATATTAAATTTAAGAATTCTTTGGGCTCTATCTGTTCTCTATCTAAGCATATAAATGCCAATTCCAGAGGAAAAATACATGTGAAAATTACTCCCAAAATTTAAGAGGTGACCAATCTAAACTTGTAGACAATAATTAAATTTCCACAGCACAAGTAGAAAATAGATGTCTAGGAGCTAACAAGAAGGAATAATTTTTGTAGTTCTGGGCCGAGTCCACAGTAAGGAAGATACAGAGGAAGATAAAGGAGGTAATTCTCCATGGCATGTTCCTAAGATGTGGATACCTTCTAGGAGCAGGATTAGGTAGAAAAGAACGGTGTTGGATATAAACCAAGAGCAGCAGCGATTTAAAAAGACAGAAAAATACCCATTTTTCCCTGTCATGCTGCGTCATACAGCCCAAACATTACAAATAATAGGCAAATATTCAAATATGAATCAAGAGTAAAAATTAATTAAATTAGTTTTTAGGCAAAGACCTTCAGATTATCTGTGTGCCTTTACTTTGCAGAAACCCCAGCAACTTAATCTCAAGTATGTGCTCATTACAGAAAGGACTACTCTGCAATGTCCTCTGACATTTTTTCTACAATCCCAAATTGTGTTTTAAAATAGGGAGAGTGATTAAATCCACTCATCTCAAAGCAGGTAACAGAAAGAAATAGAGCCTTCACTGGTACAGGCAGGAAACATGTGCTTGTGATCTTTAGAAAAAGACATTCCTCTCCCTACCTGTTGTTAACAGTATATTAGTTATTTCAAGAAATGATACGGACAGAAAGTTCTATACTGCAAAAAAGCCAAATTATTCTTAAAGATTTTCTTTTCTTTTCTTTTTCTCTAGCAGTTTAGTAAAATGACCACAAGTCGTGGGGATTAGAGGGCACCATTTGGTGAGGGAGAAGGCACCATCGGTCCTGCTGCGTCTCAGTTCAGGACAGTCGAACTGCAGTAACCAGTGGCACAGAGAAGGCTTTGGAAAGAAGCCGAGAAGGAAACCTAAGTCACGTGAAAGAAGAGACAATGATTCCAATGTCCAGCCTGAGGCCACGCAGCGACGGAACAGTCTTCTTGTGCTCACACACACAGCCGCCATCTTTTCACGGCCCACGGCCTTTCTCCCAGTCCTGACTCTCCCGGAGTGACCCGGGGCTCGGTGGTCATCTTCCGGCTGTCTCTCGGTGTGTGTCTCTCGGTATTTTATTGGATAAATGTTCTCTCGCCCCAGCCTCTTCCTCAAGTCCTAATATTCACTATTCTGGCTCATTTTACTGAAAAAGTTTTCCTCTGTTTTTCATTTCCAGGGTTTTGGTTTGATGTCTTTTCGTGAGTTTCAGTGATTTTTCTGGAGTGGGTTTTCATATCCTGAAATCTCTCCTGTCCTACTCTGACGCTTGTTGATACCTCCCTCAAGTTCACGGAGCATCTTCATGATCGCTTCACGGGGCTGCTTATTTCTCTTTTTGACTTCTGCAACCATTCCAACTATTAGTATTTTCTCTTTTTGAGTTCTGTGGTAATGCATGCATCTCAGTGCCCACGAGAACAGCTCCTTGCAAGTATGAATCTTTGGAGGCATCTTACTTCCTTTTTCTCATGGTTCTTGGGTTTAATTTGTGGACTGTTGTAGAGCAGTTGAGGTAGAAAGCTCCGCCACTATTGCGGGGTGTCCTAGTGTCTTTGATGCATGCATGGCCGTGGGTCTGAGGCAGGGTGCAGCCGCCTGCTCAACCCATTCGGTCCGTCACCGCATTCCGAGGAGGCAGCTACCAGATAACTGTTCATCGTGTCCACATCCACAGAACCACACGGACCGGGGTCATCACTACGGAGATAAGTATATTGAGTCCTCAGAAAAACTCAGAACAGAAGCTGCAGTTGTGCCAGCTAAGCACAGAAAGCTGGTTGTTACAACAACAAATCCACTCACCTACGAGTCCCTTAGTCATTAATCTATGTTCGACTAATCCACTGTCCAGGTCAGAGTTCTCCTGACCGAATCCCTTCTCAAACGTCCCGCTTTCCCACAATGCCAAAGTGATGAGCAATTCCCAGCATGAATTTGGGAGGAAAAGTTACGGCAGAAATATAAGCACTTTCCGGACTAAGCGGAGGATGGATATGTGTGACTGTGTTAAGTGCCACCGTTTTCTTTAAAAGGTTGAACTGGATGACTTCAACCTTGCTCTAGATTTGATGCGCTCCCTCGCTGCTGTGTCCAAGCAGTATCCCGCAGCTAACCCCGCTAGAGGGAGGGCCCCCGGAGGGCACGCAGGTTCACTCGCGCTCAAGAAAGGGAGCTTCCTGCCCCGCAGGGTAACTGCCCGGTCAGAAGAGGAAGTGCCCGGAGAGCCGGGAGGGGGCACAGCAGGAAGGCGACGCCTGACGCGCTCTCACGGCAGCCTAATCTCGGATGTGGAACCTCCAGAACTGAAAAATGAATTTCTGTTGTTGAAACCACTGGGTCTAATGACTAATGAAGCCCAGACCAATGGAGATGCACTTCAAGGGAAAGACGGAAAAGAGAAAAAGATGTGTCCGTTGCATAATCACATTGCAATCCTCATAATTGCATTATTTTTCTGAGTTTTAATTTGATGTATCTATTTCACTTAAATTTAATATGAAAGAGTACAAGATGCTTGTTTTTAAATTTTTAATTCTTGTTTGTAAGAAGTTTTCTATGGCTTTGATTGACTTTAATAGAAATTATTTAGAATAAGACATTTTCTGTGAAGGTTTAAATTATTGTGAAAGAGATGAAATAACATTTTTATATTCATCTTACTTTTTGTTATTAATCCATTCAGAATTATAATATTTGTATAATCTTTAGATAATGCTCTTAGGAAAATACCACTTAAAGTATTTTGAAGTTAAAATATTGCCCACCAGAGGGCCCTCATTTTTCTTTTATTTTGGCTTTGGAAAGAATGAAAATTACATTTTAACAGATTATAGCTTAGACATCATTGGGAATCAAATATATTATCTGAACATAAGCAGAAATTTCCTGAATAATAATTTAATTACAATTATATATATTTATGTTCATGATTGAAGAGATTAAGCAAATAAGCACACTTAAACTCACGGTGTTTGAAATACTAATCAAATATACTTTCGACGTTTGTATTCTCATTGTTTTCTCAGTTTCCTGAAGAACTCTTCGTGAGAGAGGAGTAAACCTTAGGATTTCAACAAACAGAAAGTAAAACAAATGCTGTCTTTTCAGAGTCATAGAATACTACCTCCAGAATAAATTACATGGGCTGTCAATTTTAGGTATAAATCTACACCAAGAGGGAAAGAATTTCTGCCAACTATTTTTGCAAATGAATCTGCAAGCTGGAAGACTGAATTTTGTTTAGAAAAATAACCTTTTTTTATTTTTGAGACAGGGTCTCGCTTTGTAGTTCGGGCTGGCCCTGAGCTCACTGTGTAGCCCAGGCAAGCCTGGAACTCAGCAACCCTCCCGTCTCTGCCTCCCGCGTGCTGGGATGACAGGCGTGAGCCACCACGCCCGGCTAGAAAAATAACTTTAATCTACCTTTATCATGTGATAGGGAAGTAGCTGTGTAAAATACAATTACTTTTCCAGAGACGCTCGGTTTACCAGGAGCAAGAGAAGTGGGGATAAATGGCAACAATGTGGCCTAAGTCTGTCGCGAAGTCTGCTCAGCTGCCGTACTGGGGCGCCGAGTCTCGGGGGATGGAGGCCGGGGACACGGCGCTGCTGGAGAAGTCTCAGGGAGATGCTCGCGCCCTGCATCGAGCCGGGAACCACCGAACTCACCGAGGGAGAAGCAGCCTGTGCGAGGAACCAGGGAAGTTTCTTCCACCAGAAAGGAAAGACTTCGGTAGGCAGAAGACAGTGAGAGGAGCAAGTGACCCGCAAGGGAGAGAAGAGTCACAAGGAGCGAACAAAAGGCCGTCCGGTCGGTGCGCAGGAGGAGCGCGGCCGGTGCCCGGGAGGCGAGCGGGCGGCGGAGGGCCCCGGGGAGCCCCGGGGAGCTCGGGTCGGAGCCGAGGACGTGCCTCCGTCACGGAGGAAATGGACAGTCGGGGACCGTTCCGAGGAGGGACAGCGACTTGGAGCGCGTGGTTCTGACAGCCAGGGGGGCTGTCGTGACCGGACTCCTGCAGTTTATTTTTCACAGCTCTGAAAACGAGAGATCCGGCATCAGAATGAGCAGGGACGGCGTCTGAGGAGCATCCGGCTTCCTCGCGCGCACCGGGCCGGAGGAGCTCCTGGCGCCCCCGCTCCGAGGTCGCCGCGCAGTCGCACCCGGCGGCCCTGGCCGGCCGCTTTCCGGCCTGCTCCGGTTCACTGGCCCCGGGGCGGCCCCCTCTCCCGCGGGGCTCTCGTCCTCCAAGCGCGCTCGGGAGCCTCTGCTCTGCCTTGCTCTGAGCCCCACGGGCCCCGCCAGGGCATGGCGAGGTCGCCCCACCCTCGCTGGCGGCGGCGGGAGCGCAGGAGACCCGCTTCCCAGTGGATTCCCGGCCACGCGCCGCCGCCTCCGCGGAGCAGTCCTCACGGTCCCCTGAGGTTCGCCCCGTAAAAGGCAGCCGAAAGTCTCTCCGTTTCCGAGACAACAAAATTAAAATTCCCCACCGCGGCTTCCCAATCGTGCCTAATCGACCTGCTTTTCCTTGTCGGCCTGTGTTTCAGCGCCAGGCCTCATCCAGTCCACAGAACTGTCACCTCCGGTGCGTACCCGGCCACTGCGCTGGGGCTTCGGCCTTTCCTTCTAGCGCGAGAGAGAACTGTCCACCGCCATGGCAGGCACCTCACAGGGACCGTCATGTTGTTTATCTTGGTGCACCGATACCAAGAGATACATGCAGGACTCACATAATTAGCTTCCGGTCAGGTAATTGCCTAATTAAGACACATTTCTTTAATGCCCACTATACACCAGACCAGACCCTCCATTTGATGTTGAAAGCTGAAGAAAATCTTATTAAGATTTTCAGCAGAAAATAATTTCTTAATGTAGCTGACAGTTCACAGAGTCTCAAAGAATGCCCTGAGATTTCGCAATCCTTTAGTTCCATGCTCCAAAGGATCTTGGGTTATCTTTCGAATCATCGGAACCAGGCTGAACCGAGTGTCATTGCATGAAAACAGAATGGTACAAATCAAGCACATTCCTCACACCCAGCAAATCTCAAGTAGACAGGTCAGACTAGGACATCGGGCTCTGATGGTGTCAGAGACCCTCCTACCTCCGCCTCTGGGGCCCAGGTCCTTTGGGTACGGCTCTGCCTCCACGGTCCTCTGGTCACCACATGCTCCCTTCTGAAAGTCAAGAGAAGATGAAGACTTTAGAAGTTCAAAAGCCATTTCACTTGAATCTATTCGGCCAGCGCATAACCGTATGGACTCATCCAAAGGTGGAGTGGAAAAGGAGACGTACGACCTCTTAGCCACGGGCACTGCCACCCTTCATACAGTCAGAAGTTTTTGTGGAAGGAAGAGAATGAATCCACGAGTTTTGCAAGAAACACATGCAAACTTCATCTCCCTGGCGAGGAGCTGTGAAGGGGTCAGCGGGGTGAGCTTGTTGGTACAACTGAGCCCATCCTGAAGAGATTCCAGCCATCGAACCGCAGCTTATTCACAGTGGGAAAGTCAATAAAATTTACAAGTGCATTTGTCAAATAGCCCAAATCTCTCTACTTTTTCCCTCACCTACTGCCCCAGGTCACCTCCTGGCACTCGACTACCTACATTCTCATCCATTTATGTTATGGTCTAAAAAATACTTTGCTAAATATTCTCCTCCACGATCCCTTTCCTAAACCTGTATTATCTCTTAACGCCCTGGAAGTGCTTAAATGTACATCCATCACAGCTTGCCCAGAAAGGAATAAAATGAGTAAGATTTCTTTAGTGAACCATGATAAATTACTCTTTTCCTCTGAAAATGGTCTAAAAGAGGCTTCCTGGAACACAGTGGACCTTTGACTTAGGAACTCATTTCTGAAGGCTGACTAACTCCAGTTGGTCTATTAACGGCCCAGGCTCCTTCCACAGCCTTCAAGGTCTCTCCTCTGTCCACGGGCAGACCTCAGTGTCCTTCGTGAGACAGTGGTGCAGGGCTTGTCAGTGAGGCCCACGGAGGAGAGGAAGTGGTCATGCTCCTCCCAGGGCTCTTTACGGGTTAAGTCTGTGCCCGAGGCCATCTGGAAGCACAAGCAGCCAGCGTTAGGGCTGTAACTTGACTTCGATTGAAAGTTAAAACTAAAATTCCAGTCGTAACCTAAGCTGTTTGTACCTCAGGTTGGATGTGACGTGAGGGTCTGTTGTAAGACAAAAAGTCTCAGGGCTGGCGGAAGGGGAGAGAGGGGAGCAGCCGGCCCAGAGCCCCACACTGGCAAGCACAACCCTGACGCAGAAGGAGCACAGGGCAGTTCTTGAAGAAAGAATGTAACTCAGCAATTGCAATCCGTTTAATTTCTCTTCTGTGGGAGCCCAGAAACTCACTTTTATTCTTCCTATAATTGCGGTCAGAAGCTTCTGAGAAATATCTATGGACCCTTCTGTAGCATGGATCAGACTAAAAGTTTTCAAAGCAAAGATGAGTAACCCCAGAGCTCTTCAAGAGTGGCTCCTCCTGTGTGCAGATACTTTCTGAAAGTCCTTGGGGGACAATTCGCAGACACCTTCTACTGTCTCTGCCTCTAGAGTCAATATTTCCACCAAACCAGCTCAAAATGGAAAACCAAAATATCTTTTTTCCATTTTTGATAATTCTAAACTACAAGCAACAAAAGTTCCTTCTTAACAGCAACTCTGAAACAAAAAAAAAGGTGAAAATAGCTTCTGAGACCTCTGTGAAACACCGCAGATTAAAAACATGTATTTACCAGCAAAGTAGCCCCCAAATGTATCACAATTTTAGCAAATAAAGTTTTTAAATAGTAAACCTACAAAAGCATGGGAGATAAAAGAACATACCAGTGGACAAGAAATATCACCACATTTTTGGAGGCTGAGAGCTGGGTAGACAAAAGGAAAGGACGCTGAATTGAAAACCAGGAAAACTCACATCTAAGGAAACTTCAACAAGATCCAAGGCCAGAGATTGAACAGATCTGGCAGCACAGGCAAAGGTCACAGAGGCACAGGTCAAAAACCTCTCTTCCAGGGCCGGAGATTTAGCTCAGTGGTTCCAGTGCCCGCCTCGCAAGCGCAAGGTCCTGAGTTTGATCCCGGTGACCACACACAATGCTGGGCGCGGAGACTCACGCCCACCAGCCATCCATACCACACACCACAGTGCCGGGCGTGGTGGCTCACGCCTGTCATCCCAGCACTCGGGAGGCAGAGGCAGGAGGATGGCTGAGTTGGAGGCTTGTCTCGTCTACATAGTGAGCTCAGGGCCAGCCTGAACTACAAAGCGAGACCTTGTCTCAAAACAACAACAACAAAAAAACCCCTCTCTTCCAAGGGAAGAGGAACTATGAGAGAATGTAGGGGAAAGCAAAGAAAGGAAAGAAAAAAATTGAAGGTAAAAAGGAAAAACATAGAAACAAAGCTTACGTATATGGGATGGTGGAGAAGTCGAGGGAGAGCACAGGAATGGGAAAAAATAAGATACATCATGTACAAATTCTCAATATGAATGTCATCATAATGTATTTCTAAACCGTACCAATACGCTCAATTGTTTAAAAAGTCTCTACAGAAGTGAGGAACCCAGACACAATTTCCTCCTCCATACTTCTGTAACCCTCCTTGACTGTGGCAGGAAGGTGGAGAATTTCCCCCCTGGAGAAACCACAGAAAAGCTGTGTGTGGAGGTGGGTACTGCACTGGCCCCGCAGACCTGCCGGTCCCAGAGCAGGGAAAGCACTTGGCCCAGTGCACGGCCTAGCACAAGAACATAACACACCGCTCCCTTCCCCGGCCCTGCTCCCCGGTTCCGGCAGCCACCTGCGGCCCCAGACAGAATTATCCCCAGGGAGATGAGCTGAAGGCGGACAGCAGACGCCGGTGGAGCTGCTGAGTCAGACCCGGCCCTGCCAGTCATTCGACGGGAAACGGACCAGTGGACAAAACGTCTTTTGCTCACAGACAATTTTCAGGGAGCTTTTGAAGACCTTTTCTTTAAAAATCAAAGGGCACCTAAGATGCACAGGTTAATTAGGAAATTCTCCGCATGGGAAATCAAAGAATATAGCAATTAAATATAAGAAAATGCAAAAATATACAGAAGTAAATACATGCATGTATGTTTTAAATTTCTAAACATTCTTTCTTGTATTCACATTTTTTCTTGATCTTATGATACTTGTAATATCTTCTTCCCTCCCATGAATATTTTATTCTTTCCAAATTAGCATTGCTACAGTACCTGGGGCTGTGACTCTATCAGAGCATTTTATCAGTTCTGTAAGATATTTGAGAATTAGCACTAATTACACAGAAAGTTCAACAAAACACAGGTGACTACTAAGGGAAAACCAATTATAAAAGAAAGTACATATGATAATTATAGTGTGCACTGTGGTTTAGCTATGAGACCTGCTTACTTAATTATAATGATGTGAACAGTGTGGGTAGAATAAGAAATTGTTCTATATTGGAAGCTTAGAGAAGGGTATATAAGTGTATGTATTCTAAATTCTAATCCACTTTGATAATCAGAAGGTAGACAATATAAAAAAATAAGTTCAAGGACTCATTAAAAGCCTATTATTTAAAAATATAGGAGCAAATTTAAAAAATCAAAGCAACATAATCTTAGAAGAAACGTTTGGCAGAAAATTGCTCTTTTTCAAGATGAGTAGTACCATTTTTAAAAATGGATGAAAGCAGCATTAACAGTCCTAATTTTATTTCTCTTTATTACATGATTTATAATAATTTATTTTCATTCGATGCAATTGTGAAATGTCCTCCTTATATTTTATCCATTAAAAGTTACTTCCTCTCAGAAAATGTGCATAATTTCTAATTTGATTAAACAAATTACACATCAACACAAGTAACGAGCACTGTCAGCTATTTTGTTATACCCCCACAGAAGAGTTGAAGAATTGGTTTCTTGTTTAAATGTGTTTATTTGATTAAGACTAACAGCTAAAAATTGAAGAACTTGCCAAAGACACTTCAAGTCATTTGCATTTATTAGGTGCTACCCATGTGTTTTATTTGCATTACTTTACTCAGCCCATCAGGCATGCACATCAATTTGCAACAGACTGGGCTGCCGGTGAGAGAAAGCTCAAGTGTATCTGTTGCTCTCACATCTAACAAACATGCAAAGAAAACGGGCAGGCCTGGTGGAAGGTTCCACGCTAAAGTTCTCAAGCGCCCAGAGCCTCCCAGGAATTCGCTCTGCTGTGACCCAGACACCACCGTCCTAGTTATGTCAAACTGAACGCAGGCAACGTCCAGGCCACAGAATGGAGAAACAAGGGCAGAACGCAAGTAGAAAGACTGCTCTGTCGTTTTCCTAAGGGGGGCGAAGAGGAGCCGCCACAGGCTAGTCTCAGTTTCCTTTGTCTATGTTCAAACTGTGTCCTTTTTGCAAGACATCACAGACACTGTAGTTCCAGTGGCTCCAATAAAGATGTCACTTTGGTAAGACTACTTTATTTCACTTTTATCAGTACACGTCTGCAGTAGAGGGTGATTGCACCCACTGTGGGGAGTTCACACATGTACATAACACATCTTCATTCTTTTCTCATTTTCTCTCTCCTCCTTCCTTCCGCTCTCTTCATCTCTATATTCAGTTCTAGGCTTGTGATTTTTTTTTCATTTTCATCCATACTTATGAACACCAGAGTTTTTACTGCTTTTAGTGTATTTTTTCAAATGCCGTTAACAGTTAGCATCTTTCTTATGATTATTAAGCCACCTCTGCATGCTTCCAGCTTGCACGGGGGTGTTGATCCCGTTCAACATTAAAACTGTCTTTCTAAGAGCTGACGGCACTGGCAAAGCCTTGGTGGCAAGTGGGGGGTCTGGACACGAAGAAGAAAGAACACGAAGTCCGAGGTGAAGACTCCAGCAGAGGACAGAGACTGGGAGAAGGCACGGGGGGAGGAGAGGACGTTTGCACTGCAGTTTAGTGCTCACCAGGCACTGTCTGTGGCGGAGGGAATAGAACCAAGTTCACCAAATGACTCAACTAGCACGTGTGAGGCGGACTCGGTACGTAGATGCCACCGTGCTCCTGCAGTGGCACCAGAGAACCACACTGGCCGACACGGGTGACACCCACGGGCGCCGAAGCATGAACTGCTTCTAATCAGAGCACTTAGCTGTCCTCAGAGACCAGTGTCCAAAGTAATCTGATGCAGCCCACCTTCAGGACACCCTTGGGAGAATCAAAGCCCTGGGGTGTTAGCGCAGATGATGTACAAATACTCTACAAAGGTGAGTTCCTTTCATTCTTAGTTGTCACTGTGAATACGTGTGGACCTTGGCCTAGGGCTTCTTCTTCATCCAGTACAATCACATGGACTTCTTATTTAGTTTGCTGAGAAGGTCAAAGGCATCGAGTGACCTTCAGTTATCTAATCAACCTTGCATCCCTGCTTATTGCTTGGACACTGCTTGGTCATGCCTGGCTTGTGAATATTTCTTTGATAATATCTTTATAATGTGTGTTCGGTTGAATATGTCTGTAGTTTACACAACTTAGGTGGACTTTGGCTTGGTTCCAGGTCATGAAAATCACACTCCATGACCCGTTCCTTATTCCCGTGCGTAGGGTGGAGATTATTTTCTCTTTACATGTTTACTAACATTAGCCAGGAATGTCATTTGGCACTGCAGTTTTCTATGGTAACAGGGTGATTGGATCTGGACAGGATTCTTTCTAACGTGACTTGTAGGATTCTTGCTAGAACAAAATGATTCAGGCTTGACAAGGGGATAGCAGTGCCGACATCATGTCCCAGATCAAAGTGCCTCCCTGTCAGTTACCACTAAGATAATCGTACAAATCCATCTCAGCAAGTCCTTACATCTCATAGCATCAATACTGTGATAAACTCCTGTTATGTGGTTCCTAACTGAACACACTAAGATAAGATCCTTTAATGGTATTGTTGCCAAATAACCACAAACTTAATTATGCAAATCAAATTGAGGGGTATTCCATATAATAACTGTATTCTTCAAAAGAAAGATCTAACACAAGCTGGAGAACTGTTCCACACTAAAGAGGCACAGAAACAAAATGCAATGCACAATCCCGGATTGGTTTCCAGGCTGCACAAAGAAACTGCTATTAAGTGTGTCACTGAAATAACTCACCAGATTCAGACAGGAACTGCACCACTGCTACATTCCTGACTCTGATAACTAAAATGAGGTTTTGCAAGTGGATGCTTCGTTCTGCAGACAGAGGCTCTGAAGCATTTAGGGTTCAAGAACACATCTCCAAGTTGTTTCTACCACTTTGGAAAGAATAGACATGTATATGTGCGTGCGGAGGAGAGGAGAGGAGGAAAGGGGGACGGAAGGAAAGAGAGGCCAGGAGAGGGGAGAAGGGATGAGATAAGAGAGAGGAGAGAGCAGAGAAGATAAGAAATAGTTTAAAAATGTAATTGAGGGCTGGAGGATTAGCTCAGTGGTTCTGGCGACTGCCTTGCAAGTGCAAGGTCCTGAGTTTGATCCCGGTAACCACATACAATGCGTGGTGGCTCACGCCTGTCATCCCAGCACTCGGGAGGCAGAGGCAGGAGGATTGCTGAGTTCGAGGCTTGCCTGGGCTACATAGTGAGCTCAGAGCCAGCCTGAACTATAAAGCGAGACCCTGTCTCCAAAAAAAAAAATGTAATTGATTGATAATTCTAGATGAAGACCACAGCTGACTTTAGTATGAGAAGAGAAAAATAAAATTCACCTAAATGTGTCATGAAAATTGCTTACAAAGTTTCAGGGCTTTAGTTACTAGGATGGAGCCGTTGAGAATAGCCATGGTTCTGTTTCTTTTAACTTAAATATTCAATATATCACAAAAATAAAAAAGCCCTTCGTCATGAAGTTTCTCTTTTGTGCCTGGCATTGCACAAAGGATTTTGTCTGGTTATGCTGATTTATATAGCAACCCTGTAGTGTCCTTTTACAGACAAAGGTGGCCGAATGAGAAGGAGTTACACGAGATGGCTACAATCAGGCAGCTCCTGAGGGGAAGGGCACAGTGTGATCAGAAGATGGTCTCAGCCTAAGTGCAGGCCTCTGAACCCTGACTTATACCGATATCCAAATGTAAAGCACATCTCGGGAATATTAATCTATTAAGTACTTAAGTTTGGTGTGCTGGGGCTTTGGGGTTGTATTTTCTAAGAGCAAACTGGTGTGTTTGTTTTTCTCCTTAGTAGAGGATCTCCTCAAGCTTGTCTAACACGCCGCGGTCTTTGGCTCACGCCACCTTCAGAAAACCCAAGTGTGTTGAGCCAGATTAGACAGCCCACGTTTGGGTTCACGTTTGAGTTCAAATGCGGCATCTCTATGACTGACGGTGGAGTTTGCCTCTGTGTCCCCACGTGAGCTCTAATTCTGATCTTCACTCTGCTCCTCCAACACTTTCCAGCACTTTTCCCATTTAAACCCTTCAGTGTTATTTTTTTACAACCCCAAGAGACTGTTACCCAGCCTAACACCTGCTATTGTTTCCTTCTTTCTTTCTTTCAAAAGGAATGACTTTATATTAATGTGACTACACCACATTTTGGCCGATTCTAGGGGCAAAGTATCGCTATGTTTTCACTTGCCCAGAAGTATCTGACTATAGTGGAGTATGCTAGCGATCGCCGAAGCAGTTTAAAATTTTAGGTAATTTCCACTTTAAATGTCGACACAAGGAACTGTGCCACATGTACTCTTCACCCTTCTCACATTTGGAAGAAAAGGTATAATGGCAAACGCAGATGTATTTTAGGGACAGATAACGTGAATTCAAACATGGCCGGTAAAGTAGATCACACAAATCTAAACGGAGTGGAATTTTCATCACCAAGATGAACCAAAACCCAAAGCTACATGAAAGTCAAAACACTTTATTCACTGTAGTCTTGCTACAGTTCTTGATTAGCCTAAAGCCAGAGTCACTATTTCCACAATTGTGTAAGACAAGCTTTTGAGCTGACTAAAATTAGGAAGCTGAGAAAAGTCTCCGGCCAAAGGCTGTTTTCCATTGACTTTGTTTTATTGCTGTTTTATGTACTTGAAAAACCAACAAAGAGAAAAATCCTCTTTCATGAGATTTCCAGATTGTTTTTTCCCAGATAAAAGTTCAGTAAAATATGTAAATACTGGTACTGTTATGAAACGCTCGGCTTCGCCTGTGAGACGGTACCTGCTCCCCAGGCACCTCAGCTCCGGAGCTCAGAGCGCGGCCCGGTGGTCACCACATGCCCGCTCTGCAGGACGCCTGGACTAAGTCGTACAGATAACTAGCCCATAATTTTGCGTTTGTATATAGAAAAATAAAGCCCAGATAGACCAACTGAACCTCACACTGAGAATGAACACTCAAGCTAATGCTAGTCAAGCTAGGAATTTTGATGAGATTTTTGTGTATGGACCCAACAAAAGCCACTAAAAAAACCCCAAAACTTAATTGGTTTCCTCCCCGTGGAACTGTCACATGGCACCGGAACTGGCAGTCTCCTCGGCCGGCCCTTTGTCCAGGAGCGGCTCCAGAGCGCAGGGTGGCGGGAGGCGGCCTTCCCCGTGGGCACCTCCCCTGCCGACGTGTCCGTGGGCTCCAGGTGCGGGCAGTCACCCCCAGGGCCCGGAGCAGCCAGGCAGTGAGCAGCGCTCTCGCTCGCGGCGGCAGAGCCGGCCTCCACCCCGCACCCGCCGCCCGGGGCAGCGCTAACCTGGGCTCCCGCGGAGCCGGCCGGCGCTCGGGTGCCAGATTCCCTGGTCGCGCTCACTGGGTGGAGACAGCAGGCGCAGCCACTGGCCAGCCGCTTCCCAAGTAGGGTTCCTGCTCTCTTCGCAGACCTGTCTCCCAGTCAGTCCTCTAAATGTCTCCCCCGGGGAGCCCTCCCCGTCACCAACGCGCTTAAGCACTTTGAATGCTTACGCGCTTACTCTGTGACGCGTATTTTAGCAAAACATGGTAAGGTGGCTTCTGTTACTTCTTCCCTTTTGTTATCAGTATACAGGACAGCAAATGAGTCTCAAAGGACGTCCAACAACTCACAGTCCTCTTGCTTGGCCATTGTGAAGCTAGCGGTTCTGAACCCTGGTTGCTAATCACTATTACTGGGCTGTGTAGCTTTATATGTAATTTTTAAGGTTCCAAGAATGGAAATGTAATAATCACTTTCATATTAATCTTCCTGTGGTTGGGATAATTTCTCATTAAAGTATTAACTCTGAAGTGATAGACACATAGTATTTTAAATTTAAGATCTGGAAAGAAATAAAAACTGAAACATTCCACAGAAAGAGTCAACTAGTTGTTACTGTTTTAAATCTAAGAGTGAGATGCAGAACAAGACAGCTGGATCAGGTGGCGCTGTCTCGGGGACTCCCTGATACATTAGCAACACAAAAGAGAAAGGAGATATGGTTATTTTCTCAACTCATTTTCCTCTTATCCTAAAGAAGGCGGCCCACTGGTACGGGGAGACTCCTTAGAACGCCAGTAGGCTGTTCCTTCATCCCACTGACTAAAAGCCACTTAGCTGACAGCAAGTGTGTGGAGGATGGGGGAGGGGAAGACAGGAAGAGTACCATGAACACTCAGAAGTGCTTCTCATACAACCACGATATATATTCAAGATGAGAGAGGACAGAGACCTTTAAAAGTGCCATTATATTTACTATTGAACAAAACTGAATATAGTACCAGTGTTCTTTTATTACAGGAGCAATGATGCCAGTTTACTTTAAAACACAGCGTGAGTGTTCCACACCTGCTCCGAGGATACCACTGTGTAACTGCCAGGCTGTGCTGCTCTTGTTTCTGTCAGCGGTTTTGTTTTTGACTGAACACGGGCGGCACCTGCATTGGTCAGAGGCTCCTGAATCTGCGACTTCTCCGTAGCCCTTTCAGAGAAGACTCGCACAGTCACGGTTGCTGCGCTTCCACGAATGCAGTCTTTACCCACCATGATTACCCTTTAAGGAAGCTGCGAGCTCACGCCAAACAGCCGTCTCGGGGTGACACAGACACTCCTCCCTGTGCGCCACGCGCTTCAGTATTCTATCTACAACGTCTACACATCATCCGTATGGCTCACAAAATCTTGTTTTAATGAAACACGTTTGGAGCCTGATTTTAATGGAACACATTTTTACCTTATGTCCTGCTTCTGAAATAAAATACCAGTTGGCCGTGATTCACGCGGCTCACCGATGAACTGGAGGAATCTTGGCTGTTATCAGCTACCTGCAGGACTCTCATCAACACTTTCATTTCCTTTGGCTTATTATTAGCTGCTCTCCGTTTCCTGAGATGAAAAGTAAGGGGAAAGCCTTCCTCACTTTAAATTTACAGTTTAATCTTTTAATAATAGTGTTTTATGTCTACATACTACTCTTCTCTCAAATATAGCCCACTTACACAGTAAACCTCTCCTCTCCCCACTCTAGCATTAATGTCTGAGATATATAAAGATTGAAAAGACGGCGTATGTTGGAAGGATCATGGCTACAGGCCTTCGTCTGAGAGAAGGGTCACCCCGGAACACAAAGGTGAAGCTTATACGTGAAGAAGTTCATGGACGATCCAGAAATAGCAGTACAGAAACAAATGTCCACCATCTCTTAAATACAGGATTTTTCTCCAAATTAAAATAAACAAAACCATCTTCCTCACTTGTCACTGCTGTAAATATATCACAGAATTAATGAATCACAGATCACAACATTTCTGTAAACTGAGATGAAATGGGCACATCTTTAAAAATCTACCCCTCTAAAGTGACTTCACAATATATTGAACTGTGTGATGAATATATCTGAACTGACGCTAGTCTGCCGGGTCATTTTTCTAACTGGTCAACACGCACTTGAACTTCACTCGCTATTAACTGATTGTGATGGGTCATTTGAACTTTGTGATCTACGTAAGAGACCTGGTAAAGGTGTCTGTGGTATAACTACACTGGCTAGTGACAAAACATTGTAACTCTGACACTAGATACATTAACCTGTATTTTTACTAGATTTTTATTATTTTCAGCTACTCTAGGGACAATCCAAAGCATAGATAGGAATTAATACAGAAAATTATGCAATGTAAACACTTTCTGAGGCTTAAAAATTTTTCAAGAAAATTAAGCTGAAGATAAAAGCTGTTATAGGAAAAAAATCTGATGAATACAGTAACTTACTAATAAGCATGCTATATTCAGATGTTAACATGATTCATAAATATTAGACTGGTGCAACCCTACGGAGATTAGTGTGAAGAGCCCCCCAAAAACTAGGATTAGAGGTCCCCTCTGACCCTGCTGTTCCCCTGCGAGGTATGTACATGAAAATATTAAATGATTCGTATCACAGTGACACTTGTGGACCACATCCACAGCAGCTCAGCTGGCGATAGCTAAATTTGGAAACAACCCAAATGCCCATGAACTGGAAACTGGATAAAGAAGATGTGTTTAAAAAATAAAAATAAAACGGAGATGACTCTGCCATAAAGAATGATAAGTTTGAGTCATTTATATTCAAATGGATGTACCGTGAGGACATACTCATAAGTCAAAACAGTAGGTAACAGATGTGTAAATACTGTATCTGATGTGAGAAACTGAAGATATGAGTTCTAGAGTGGATGGTAGATACTATGAAATAGAAAATATTCAAATCAGAAAGTGGGTAAATGTGGAAGAAAAATGTGATGGTAAAAGAAGGAAACAAAGCTTATGTATATATGGGGTGGGGGTTGTAGGGTGGGCAGGGGAAGGGGAAAAATGAGAATTGAGACGCATCATATACTGGTACAAATTTTCAGTGTCACTTGTGATCATGATGTGTGTATAAAGTGTACCAATAAAATCAACTAATTAAAAGTATACTTTAAATGGGTTTCAAAGTGATTTTAATTGTAACAAATTTGCTATTTGCCATTTCTTAAATGATCAGGGCAGTAATTCAGCTATACACCTTAATTCTGGGTAGATCTTTTTCACTCTGTGAATGTGATACAATCATACAGTTTTCCAAACTGAGTAAATCATGCTAACTTTCTGAAATAAGGACTATCTCCATAATTAATGAAAAACCAAATAATTTCTTAGTCAATTGCATCTTTTATATTCCTTATATTTTATGCAGATGGCTAATGAAGACCTATTAACAGTATTTCAAATCCATTCTAGGCTCTTAAGTATCCCTTTGTGGCTTGAAAAATCATTTAGTGCGCATTCTGTGAAGAAGGAGAAAAAACTGAAGACACTTGAATTCTTGCTGCTGAACATGCTAAATGAGCTAACTAATGGGAAACACATTTACAATCTACTTTAATGTTAAGTCTATCCAATTTATGATTTAAGAGGTCAAACTATTGGTTATTTTTGCATTCTTAGTCATTTAAAGAGAAGCAGACTGGGAAATATGCACTCGTCGGCCTTATAAAACTGCTGCACTTTGTTTGACTAAAGGACAGTGTGCTGCGGGTGGAAATACCCTCGTAAGGCTGTGAAGCAGTAGAAACTTGAAGTGTCCGTAGCCACAACCGTGTGGACAGAGATAAGTAACGGATGAAGAAATCTTCTCTGCTGTGGATTTATGTAATGTAGATCACTCTAACTAAGAGCTCTCTCTCTCACAGACACGGGTGCTGTGTGCGTATGTAAGCACAGGTGTCCATGTGTGTTGGTAAATGCCCATGTGTGTAGCCTTGGTCAGATTCAAGGAATAGTTTCAACTGGTAATTTCCTGTCCCCTGAACTTTCCTTTTGTTCCAAGCTATTGGGTAGCGATGAGCAGAATTCCCTTTTCTACTTGCATCCGTGGGTCCTGTATCGGAGAAGCCTATAATTAATACATGGAACATGTAGCATTTTTACTACACCAAGGCATTTCTCGAACAGTGTGAGCCAGGAAGAGAAATTCCTGTTTGGTAACATTTCCAGAGAAGACGATGTATCAGAATTATACCGATGATGGATGTATTCTTACGGTACAGACTCATTTATGTTTGCCCAAGGACTTTCACTGAAAGTGAGAAAAAGACAAGTCGACAGGACGCAGAACATTAACTTTTCAACAGTATACTAACATTTGTCGTTTCTATCCGTACTATTCCTAGTCTTCGTCTTTTGCTGGTGGAAAATGTGATTTGTTGGGTTCTCACGAACATTTTCAGCATGCAGAAATATTGTAACTGTTTCCATTTCTTCCCTCATTAGTTTTTTTTTTCTGTTTAATGGATGAATAAACATTCTTTTTCCAACACTTTTTACATAACGTACTCAAAATCAATTCCTCACTAAATGTGAGATACAGGCATAACTGTGAAGAATGTCTGACACATATGTGTGTGTGTATATAAATTTAAACTTTTCTCCAAAATTCTAGATTTTATTTTAACCAAAATAAGTCTGCTTGTGAAGCAACACTATTAGTATTGTTGGGACTCAAGAAAAATGGCTTTAACACGATGGCATTTGGGGCATACTGGGCAATCTGGCAAGAAAAAGGAACAAAAGGGTTCTGTTTTGGCTGTGCCCAGATGCCTCTCCTGAGCCTCACACAGGCATACGTGGGGCTTTTTCAGTGGTGGCTGGATCTAGAGTGTGTGATGCTGGGATCAAGGGTGTGGGATCACAACAGATTAACATACTGATTGCTTTGCCCCCCCCCAATTCTGGCAAAGGACATAGATACGCTGTAAAGGTCACTTGCTCACTTGCCTTTGCTGTTCTCTGTCTGGCACGAAGTGTTTCTCCCTTACAGTGCCCCTCTGTCAAGCCACCCGGCCTTGAAGCCAGCTAATTATTGACTCAAATCTCTACAGTGAGCCAAATAAGCTTCTTTCCTGTTCACTTTGAGGGTCAGGTACTTTGTCTCAACAACAAGAAAAGTAAGACAGGTTCCAAACAGGAAGGGAAAAAGTCAAATTATAGTTGCAGATAAAATAATCATTTGTATAGACATCCCCATAATTTCTATTTTGACTGTTAGAGCAAACAGATAAATTCAGAAAAGTGCCAAGACACAAAATAAATACACAAAAACAACAGCATGCCAGTACACCGGTAATGAACATGTTGGGACAATCTAATTCACAGTAGCCTTGAAAAATATTTACTACCTAGGAATCAAGAAAGTACATGACTCTATATAGAAAACTAAAGAGGACATGAGAAAGTGGAAAGAAATTTCTTGTTCCTGGAAAGGCACAATCAATACTGTTATAACAGCCATGTTACCAAAAACAATATATAAATTTAATGCAGTTCCTATCCAAGTGCCAATAAATTTCTTCATAGAATCAGAAAAATTCCAAAAATGTACATGGAATGAGACCCAGCACAGTGAAAGCAATCTTGTACAAAAAGAGGAAATCGAAAAGTATTATAATCCCAGATTATACTACAAAGCTGTAGTCATAGAAATAGCATGATCCTGGAACAGAAATGGACACGAGGACCAGCAGAATAGAAGACACAGACATAGCGCCGTGCACCTTAACTACGTCATCTAAGGAACTAAAACCTATTCTGGAGAATAGGGTGTCTTTTTAACAAAAGATGTTGGAAAAAAAGGTTATCCCCATGAAAAGGAGGAAACCAGGCCCACATATCTCATCCTATACTAATATCAAATAAATATGACTTGAATGGCAAAACAGAAATGCTGAAACATATGGAAAATAAAACAGAAAGGCACAGGCCTAAGCAAAGACTTCTGGGACATGACTCCAGTAGCACAGGATCTAATACCAAGATTCAATAAGATTACATTAAATAAAAGCCCTCTTTACAACAAAGGAAATCATCATAAAAGGGAAGTGTAACCCAAAACATGTGAATAGATTTTTGCCAGCTACTCTTCTACTAGAGGACAAACGTTTTTTGGTAACCTATACTGTGCACTAACATATATAAAGCTTTAAGGATTCATTCAGACAACTGTAACATTTGAATTTTGTAAGTGAAACACAGAAGGGTTAAGCAATATCAGGGTAAGTCAGGGTTCTGAGCTACAAGCCAGTGCAGAGGCAAGAGCAACTCGTGCCCAAATTCTATTCCCACAACTAAAACCTTCTTACTAGAAGGATGATGTTCAAATCACGTCTATACATTTTGTCTATTTTGTTCCTAACTCAAGAATGCTTTGTCTTTTTCTTTACAAGATTGTCTCCATTACTTTTCACAGAAACTGTGCGATTGCATACTCCACACACAGCTTTACCCTTACACCCAGCATGACCAAGTGTAAATCTTTCTAGAAATTTTAATTTGGTTCGACATGGAAAACCAATCAATGAAATACACACGTTAATAGAAAAAAATCATTTTAACAGGTTCAGATAAGCTTTTTAAAAATCCTCATTTCATAATAAATCATTCAATAAATTAGGAAAAGAAGGGAACTTCTCCAACCTGATTCAGTACATCTGTGGGAAATAATGCAGGTAATATTCATAAAGGTGAGTGCCTAATAAGTCCCCCAGCAAGCCTGGGACAAGATAGAAGAACTCTGCTTGGGACTTTGAATCAATACTCTATTGAAAATTTTAGCCACAATTAAGCAAGAAAGAGAAAAGTGTGTAGTATAAAAAAATAAAAACAGAACCTTTTTTATATGCAAATAAAATGAGCTTATTAAACAGAAATCCACAAAAATAATTATAGCAAATAAGCTACATTTCAAGACATTAGCTCATAAAGGAAAAGTCAATTGTATTTCCCCTCACTAGAAACGAACAATTTAAATAGAAAATTTTACTTCAAAAGCATGAAACCAATATAATACTTAGAAACATATTCAGGAAAAGAAATACAAGACTTCTACACTAAAAACTATTAAATTTCACTGAAAGATATTTTAGAAGACCTAAATAAATGGAAAGATATTCTGGTTTTGGATTTGGAAGCCTAGTATTGCTAGGATGGTAACATTTTCAACACTGATGTAAAGATTCACTTAAATCCCTTTAATTTCCTTTATTGGAGATAAATTTACAAAGTCATCCTAAACTTCATGTGAAACTGAAGACTAAAAGTTTACTTGAAAAAAACTGAAATTTAAAAGAACTTATAAAATGCACACTTATGCATTTAAATACCTACCCTAAAGCTGTAGCAACCATGAAAATGTGATATGGGCATAAAAATAGATCTTTTTAATAGATTATGAGCCCAGTACTAAACCCTTACCTGTAGTTGATTTTCAACAGAGGTGCTAAGACAGTTAAGTGGGTAAAATACAGTTGTTTTTTTTAAAACAAATTCGGTCAGGGACATTGTATAAACTGAAGTAAAAGAATGAAGGTTGACGCTGACCTCATTAAATACAGAAATGAACACCAGCTGATGACACAAACACAAACTAGCAATAGGTAATTCCTCTACAGATGAGAACTAAAATTTTTAAGTATAGAAAGAAAACAGGGACAAATTTTAGTGAAATTAGACCTAGCCATGATTTCTTAGAACGTCTACAAAACCTAGTAAAAATGCATAGAAGTGGACTTCATCAAAACTACAAACATTTCTTTTTGGAAAAACTGAAAAGATAATTCACAGTGTGGGCATAACATTTGCATTTATGTACCCGTAAAGGATAAAGATCCAGAATATATAAAGAAGATTAATTCCAACAACAAAAAGGCAACTCAATTTAAATATTTTTAAATGAAAGAAGGATTTTAGTAGACATTTTCCTCAAAGAATATACAGTCAGATACCACATAATGTGTATTGTCAATGATAGACCACATACATAATGCTGGTCCTATAAGAACATATTGTCTCATGATGTTACAGCCCTCCTGCTTCTTTCAGGCATACCTATGATGGTTGAACAGTAATGGAATTTCCTAATGATGCAATTTGAAGATTATATCCCTGTAAACACATGCTGCATGATTGTATTCACATTGCCAGTAGGTGCAGAAGATAGACAAATCATACCAATTCGCACCTACCACAATGACCTGATTCAAAACAAAAAACAATAATTTTTTCTTTTGGAACACAGAAAGACTGAAATCTTCTCACACTGCTGGCGGAAATGCTGCAGGCACTTTGGAAAACATTTGGGCAGTCATTCAAAAAGTTAAATAAATGTATATTAGTCCACACTTTCACTTCTAGGTGCATAACTAAAAGTAATGAAACCATAGCTCCACACAGTGTCTCTATCACTGCATCCAGTGATATCATTTATAATGACCTAAAATGAAAAAGGTCAATGTCTATCAGTAAATGAATATAAGTTGTATATTAATACAATGGAATATTATTTAGTCCTGAAAAGAAACATTAGCCAATATGATGAATTTTGAAAACATATGCTAAGTGAAAAAGGTAAGACACAAAACACCACATATTTGGGGCCAGAGATTTAGCTCGGTGGTTCGGTGTCTGCCTCGCAAGCACAAGGTCCTGAGTTTAATCCCTGGTAACGACATACAATGCTGGGTGTGGAGACTCACGCCCACCAGCCATCAATACCACATACCACAGTGCCAGGCGTGGTGGCTCACGCCTGTCATCCCAGCACTCGGGAGGCAGAGGCAGGAAGATTGCTGAGTTCGAGGCTTGCCTGGGGCTACACAGTGAGCTCAGGGCCAGCCTGAACTATAAAGCGGGACCCTGTCTGAAAAAACAAAACAAAACACCACATATTTCATGATTCCACTCATGAAATATCCAAAATAACTAAAAATAAACTATAAAGACAGATAATTGGTTGCTGAGTCTCAGAAACTTATAAAATGAGGTAGTAGGGAGTAATGTGAATATATTGAAAAGCAAGTATAAGCTTAAGATTAACTTTATGGTAATTTTTGGTAATTAATTTGTTGAAATTTGAAGGACTTCATGGAACTGTGAAGTGAATTTGAAATCCTGATGCTCCTGACATGCTTCATAAAAGATACCCTGAGGACACACTCATAAGTGAAATAAATAGATCACAGATATGTAAATACTGTATCTTTTCCCTGATAGGAGAATTTGAAGATGTGAATGAGTTCTAGAATGTATGATAGATATTGTAAAATAGAAAATAATCAAAGGGAAAAGGATGGGTAAGTAAAGGGAAAGAAAAAATACGATGTTAAAAAGGGAAACAAAGCATATGCATACAAGGGATGGGGGTTGTAGGGTGAGTAGGACAATGGGAAAAAATGAGAATTAAGTTGTGTCATAAACCGGTACAAATTCTCAATACTGACTGTGATCATAATGTGTATATAAAATGTACCAATAGGGGCCGGAGGGTTAGCTCAGTGGTTCCGGCGTCTGCCTCGCAAGCGCAAGGACCTGAGTTCGATCCCCGGTAACCACATATAATGCTGGGCGTGGTGGCTCACGCCTGTCATCCCAGCACTCGGGAGGCAGAGACAGGAGGATTGCTGAGTTCGCGGCGGCTTGCCTGGGCACCATAGTGAGCTCAGGGCCAGCCTGAACTACAAAGCGAGACCCTGTCTCCAAAAAGCAAAAAAAAA
>PVIC010001388.1:0-92877 GCA_004025085.1 Thryonomys swinderianus | reverse complement strand
GAGGGGAGGGAAGGGAAAGGAAGCCCACAAGAGAGAGACTTCGTTATGCATTTACCTGTTACACTATAATAGTGGAAGAGAAGTAAGGAAAAAATAGGACATATTTGAAGAAAAACTTGAATTAGAGAAGACATCTACATTTTGGAAATGAGCAGAAGACTTTATTCAGTCTTCTTTCATTGTGTGCCTGCAGTTGTACTTTTGATTTAACATGTTTTGACTGGAGAGCTCTCTAGGAACTGCTTGAGCATGGAAAGTTTTCTATAGAGAAGACACAAGTAGTATCTTTGGACAGAGACAATAACAAATAGCCAACTTCTCAGATTTTTCTCTATGTGTATGTTTAATGTCTTATTACTACTCTTATTAATGAATGGAATAATTGTAGATCAGTTCGTATTTTCATGAGAGTTACAATATTACCTTTTTGTAAAAATAATTGCTTTATTACATCTCTGTTGGTAAAGAAATTACTAGAAGGTAAAATTATCTCACGACTATTTCAAAAGAAAGTAGAAAATAGATGTTTTATTTTTTAATTATCTGTTCTTTCTCCCATTATTGTGAAGAGTTTAAAAAAACAAGGCTGAACTGATGAGCATTAAAAGTATCTGGACCAGCATTGACATCTCAAGTAAAGTTTCCTTCCAGAAAGAAGTGTGTTTCTGTGGCCACTGTTGAGGACAGTTTGGAAAAAGTGATAAGTCAAAAATACAAAGTCTGACATTCATTGCTAACAATGGGAAACTGGGTTATGCTTACTTAATAAGACTGTACCTTTTTGTATTTTATGAAGCCTAATTACATAAAGACAACCAACATGGCTTTTATTTTCTCTTGCTTGCTTTAATATGTAAAAACCAATTGTCAGACATTTTTGAGCACATGTCTGAAATTCTATTTTAAATTTACTGCAAGAAATACAATTCAAAACGAACAATCTTAAATACCTATGCTTGGTAAACTGTTTTATAGGAAGAAAATGTTAATATGTTAAATTGTTAACCTGGACACGAAAGTCAGAATTCGGCTAAAATGATTTTGATAGTTATTAGACTAAAGGTTTTAAAACTTTAAGTAGGGATTTAGCATTGTTAGTCTGGTACAAACATACTAGATGTCTGTCTAACACTCGGAAGTTTCTCTCCATCACTTTTAACCATCAAGTTGACTCGATTATATTTATCAGTTCACTCAGACTTTTTCAAAGTGATTGATATCATATGATTGACTTTCTCTCAAGTTGGGGAATTATATTGTGAAAGTGATGATTTGCTAGACTTTATATGTATTAAATTTGAGTGAAGTCCTTAACACTGTGCTTGAGAGTAATCATTAAACAAACGAACACCTAAAATGGTAGATCTTCCCTAAGATACTATATATGAATGTTAACCACACTCACAATATTCTTCAGATATAAACAAGGACAGTGATCCAAATTAGGGCACATGCCCAAATGTAAACAATGCATTTCACAGCATTAAAGTCAATGATGAGAAGTAACTCTTACTTCCTATGCTAAGTATTTCAAGATCACCCCCTCAAAAGCAGAAAGTATATTTATTTAGTGCAACAAATAAACACTGAACAGCTTCTGAGTAGCTGTCCTAACTTGATTACTACCCTCCAAGGTATCAAATGCCTTCTTCTCCTTTGTCAGTTTGCTCATTCTCAATTTCCAAATTCTGAAGCGCTTTCAGTTCCTGCTGCATATATGCCAGTCTCTGCCCAGCATTCCCTGATCCTCTAGCCTGAAACAATTTCCTCCTCTGTGTGTTTCCCGGGACTTTCTTATACTTTTTTTTATTTTTTATTTTTTTTTTGAGACAGGGTCTCGCTTTGTAGTTCAGGCTGGCCCTGAGCTCACTATGGTGACCAGGCAAGCCTGGAACTCAGCAATCCTCCTGTCTCTGCCTCCCGAGTGCTGGGATGACAGGCGTGAGCCACCACGCCCGGCTCTTATACTTTTTTTAAAGGAGAATTTCATTCTCTGCCACTTAGTGTGTGTTTATACCTTCCCTTCCCCACTGAACGATAACCTCACGTTGCATAAAAAGCATTTCATTCTCCAGACAAGACAATTTTAATCTTGGTTTGTTATCTGAGTCAGTACTTTACAATCATGTGATATAACTAAGGCTTCACAGAAGACACAAAATGCTCAGAATCCAATAAGGATGCAGCGTGGTTTTGACTGTCCTCCGCACCCCCGTGAAAGTGGCGCTTAGGGCTGTTTCTGTTCTTTCTAGGCTACAAGAGAACACAGGCCCCCGAAACCAGAGGTGAGAGTGGAAGGATGGTGGCTATGAGTCCTCAGAGCTCTTGAAAGTGGGTCCTTCCCCACAGGTCAGAGGGCTGAGGCTGAATTCCCTTTCACAATCACACTTCCGGGAAGCAGCAACAGCTTTTCAAGCAGCAGCAATATTTCTTTTGGCTGACAGACACCCTGGGCAAGAGTTTCAAAAACGCAGGCCCGAAGCACTGTCTATGCCTCATTACCATTTAAATAGGCTGATCAATGAGAATTAGCACGTCATTTGTAGTTCAACGCCTACTTCCGGCTTTAAGAAACCTTGGTCCTTAGCTTCTGAGTAGTCCTACATTTTCCAGGGAGGATTCCCTCCTCTCCCCTCCAGATCTGCTGCATGTGTGTGCCTTAGTTTTAGTGTGAGGACTTAAACGGAGCTCCTGGGTCAGGCTACCTTCTTTCTGTACCCTCCACAAGGTGCTATTCTGTTAAAAAACCAAACGTGAAAGATCAGCCCCTTCAGTCGTCTCGTTACAATGTGTTTGATTAAACCTAAATTTATAATTTATTATATTACTTTAATCAATAAGCGTTATCTTTGTGGGTCAGCGAGTACACCAGGCAGGTCATGGTGTCAGGGAATACGACAATTCATAACCCATATTTGGAAAGAAAAAAAGATTGAAAAAAAAAAGAAACAAAAACTCATTAAGTTGAATGCTAGCTTTTAATTTTGCCTCTAAACCTACATCTCTCTGAAAATTTTTGATGATACATGTGAAAGAGCTTTACACAGGTTATAATGCCACATAAATGCATGGCTGTGTTGTCATTACAATATGCACAACTATATTGACCTGAGCTCATTAACTCTTATAATTGTCCTACTTCATATTTATTGTGTTTTATTACCTTTATTTATGTAGATCATAACTTCAACAATTATCCTACTTACACAGTAAAATAGTAAATTAATATTTTGTTGTATCCACTTATGATTTCAAGTGACTCCAAAATGATTACTCCAGAACTACAAGGAATTCATAGTTGAAGCTCGGTTTATTATTAAATAGAAAGATAATATAAAATTTTCTTTTGCTTGCTAATCAGTAAGTTTTTCGGTTCTCAAGTATCAACTCTACTGACACACAATTTTGATGCAATTGGAATGAAAAGAATAGTATTATATAGTAAGAGATAATTCTCCAGGGTCTAAGGTTCATAAAATATTTCTCACCTCCATACCAATAGTGTACTTTTTGTTCCATCATATCATTCTCATGTTAAAGTTTGTTTATCAAATTTTCTAGTTCCTTAAGTATTCCATGTCAGTGTGAATATATAGATGTCAGATTTCATAGTTGATACTGTATAGTCACTGAATGTAAAAGGATACAGTAAGTCATAATTTAAAGGGGCTTTAATTACCTACTGGACACCTTCAATTACCTAGGTACCCAAAGTAAATAGCATACATTAAAAAATATGAGATTGTTCTGACTATATCACCTCAGGAAAAGTTCCATAGACAGCTGGGCATGGTGGCTCACACCTGTAATCCCAGCACTTGGGAGGCAGAGACAGGAGGATTGCTGAGTTCGAGGCTTGCCTAGGCTACATAGTGAGCTCAGAGCCAGCCTGGACTGCAAAGCGAGACCCTGTCTCCAAAAAAAAAAAAATTCCATAGACAAATTTTCATTCAGATTGCTATTGTGTCAAAGGCCAAACCACACCAAACACCCAAAATTATCAAATTGCTACCTGTAGACTCTTGAAAACAAAAGAGAAAATTCTAAAGTGGCTGAAAATGGTATAATTAACATGGATACTGTAAATACCTTTAGGCATATTACTTAACTTTTAAATTTAAAATAATTATATAGAAACAAAGAAAAAAATATATGAAGCTACTTTGATCATTACTTTTGTTTTTTTATTAAGAAAATGTTGTATAATTTAGCCCCTTGTGAAATATTCTATTTTCAAGAGTTAGTGATATTTATGGGGTCTTCTAAGGAGATGACAAAAGAGTAACATCAAAAAGAAGAAATTAGGAAAAGTTGTTCACGTCTTTCCAATAAAACTCTCTTCAGATGAGTAAGAGCCACAGCTATTTTTCTAATTTTACTTGCTTACTGTTCTGTGTGTGCTAATCCCCAAAGGACCTGTTTGTTACTTCCTGAAAGTAGCCTGAGGTCCATTCCTTGTTTTCATATCTAGGCTGCAATAACTGTCAAGAAATTCCTTCTTCATTCTTCATTTAAACCCCACCTAATTTTAAAAACTAAAGTAATCATAATATGCTCCAAATGGCCTTGGATTTTCTTATTCTTCTGAATGTCCCTCTTTACAATATATATTCATTTTGATGATGTGATAATTGTCTACATGAGACTTACTTACCAGCAACGTTTCTTCTGTTTTGGACCATGATCTCTCTGCCTTAGTCCGCTGACTTGGCATGCTCAACATAAAGCAGAGATTTATTTTGGCTTACAGGTTCAGAGGGTTCAGTCCATGCTTAGGTGGGCCTAAAGCAGAGGCATCCAGCCTGGCAAAACTGCTCCACACACGGAACTCAGGAAGCAGAGGGGGAAAGAGAAAGCAAACCAAACCCTCCAAACCTTGCCTTCCATGAACTACCTCCAACCTGGCCTAGTCTCCCCACAGCGCATTCAGCTGTGGGCTTATCAATACCAAATAAAGCCCCCTTATTATCTGATCAGTTTGAAAAGCCGCACCTCTGACACATCAAACTTTTGGGGGCCATTATATCTCTAAACTATAACACCCCTTGAGGAGTTATGCACTGGTCAGTTCCTTCTATGTTTCTCAGGTTTTGTTGACGATCATCACTTCTGAAAGAGTTAATGAGAATTTAAATTTATATCCTACAGTATCTAACTTGGTTCCCAAACACTCATCCTAATCAGAATCATTCCAAATAAACTTACAGGAAAGAGGGGGAAGGGACTATACCTTTGACTTCATTCAATTTAAATGTCTCACATTTTGCTGTGCTGAAAATAGAGTTCATGCCAGTAGGTTAAATTGGTAAATTATTGGAAATAATTGTTATCCTGCAAAACTTCCTCACGTAAGGGCAGAATAGTAAAATTATTTTTGTTAGAAATCATTTTTAAATTAAAGTCATTTATTATGTATGTAATCTATACTCTAGAAGTGCTGAATATAGCACTTAGTCAGCTGGAGCTCTAACCCAATTTATTCCATTTCCAGTAATCACTGTGGAAGTAGCAGAATATCTAGGGACTCATTGTGTGAGCCGAAAATAAACTTTGTTGCTTTTTTTTTCTTAATCTAATCCCAAAACAGTCACCATTTTCATAGTTCATATTCTCTCTATATATTTCTATAGCACACAGGAAAATTTACAGTAAATTATTAACTAATAATATCAATTAAATTATTAATCTAAAAGATTGTTAAAATTATCACTAGTACTAAATGGTGGAAAATCCATGGAGAGAAAAATTGATACAGCTAAGTGTATTTTTTTCTTCTTATACAGTATTTTTATGATATCTGTAGCTAACCCTTAAACAGATGACATCTGTTTTTAGTATGTTAAAATGTGATTAGATTTCTTTATTTAGGTTTTAAATAGACTGTGGATTTTGGGGTTTGATCCAATTAAAGATATACTGTTTTATTTTTAGTATATGATCACTATATTTACAGATTGATTCCACAGATTTATTAGTGAGAATTTAGGTAAAGTTATATAAGCTGTATCGCAATTTAGATTATTTTATGTAAATTGTACATTTGAATTATTATTTAAGGTTGAAAGAAGGATAGGACAGAAAAGAGAAAGAAAATGAATTTTAAAAAGATAAATTAATGAACTAATTCTTTCATTTATAAACTACCTAAAACTAAAAATGAAAAGATGTACCTATAAATCTAAGGTTTCTCATCCTTTAGGAATATATTGGGAATTTTAATTTATTACTCAGTCAATAGCTTACTTGATCTAATCACACATCAGATTGTGCCCAGAATTTTGTCGTATGATAGTTCAATATGGCTCAGTAGTTTAGATTTCAAAATAAAATAAGTAATAAACAATGGCATAAGAACAAACTAAATGACTACATGTGCATACATGTATGCACTTTTTTCTTTACATATAAGATATTTAGAAGAAAAAAATAAAACCATTGGACATTATTTCTGAGTTAATTCCTAAAGTTGGTAAAAATACATAGAAGCAATTGCTGTTTCTCAACTATGCGTAAAAGAAACATCATTCTCTTCTTTAGCTCATTGCATTGTTAGTTTATCCTGATTTTCAAATGCTAAGCAGCAGCTTGAACACACGCACAGTATGGTCTCTTTCATTACGGATTTGCTCAAGTTCTCCTTTACTGACAGAATGATAGTGTCTGCCTTTGACAGACACAGGGAGGCCAGAAAGTGGACTATGCGCCCACTCTGCTTTTCAAAGGCATTTTACTGAGCAAAGACATGAGATGAGTTGGGTTCAAGGTGGGGGAAAAAATGATAAGATCCAGTGGAAAAATAAAAAGTTGGACACGAGGTGGGACAAACCCATGACTAACCAATAAAATTATCAGCAGAGTTAAATGAGGATGATAATCAAATGAGAAAAGAAGTCAAGTAGGAGGAATTTCCAGAAAGGAAATGGGCCAGGAAGATTGATGTCCACTTAGAATATCAATCAGAGTAATTCATCTCTGGGGGGAGTAGTACTTCTTTTCTTTTTATAATGTTAGCTAATGAATGTGCCTCAGTTGTTTTTCTGTGCTGAGGGTGCAGCTTTGTCTAATTCCCTTATAATAATTTTTAATTTTGTTTTTCTATGCTGCGGGTCCAACTTTGTCTAAGTCCCTTATAATAATTTGTAATTAATTTGGCTATAAACAGGATTCTGCTGTCATTATCCATTCGGTTCTCTCTGGGTCCAGCCCTCATAATGGCTCATTGGGAATACAGCTTCCAATGCACGAATTTTGGAAACACATCCCAACCATAACCTGAAAAATTCTAAGGATATCATCAAAGAGTGTGCTGGAAACACAAAATACTGCAGCTGAAATGAATAATAATAATAATAATAATAATTATTATTATTATTATTATTATTATTATTATTATTATTTTGAGACAGGGTCTCGCTTTGTAGTTCAGGCTGGCTCTGAGCACACTATGCAGTTCAGGCAAGCCTCGAACTCAGCAATCCTCCTGTCTCTGCCTCCCGAGTGCTGGGATAATGAATAATTATTTTAATAAACTCATCAGTACACTTAAAATGGAGACGGGAATACCAATTCCTTGAGCACAAGAGAAACTTTTAAAACTTAAATGAAAACAGAAAAAAATTACAACAGAATTGAAAAATTAAGAAATAATTACACAAGTTGTAATGTGAGCATTACAGATTCATCAGGAGAGAGCAGGAAAAGAACTGAAGCAGGACTTGTTTTGAAGTAATAGTGGCTTCGAATTTTGCAAAATCAGTAGAACCGAACTGCAAATGCAGGACGCTCGGAGGAAACTGGAAAGAATAAATATCAAAATGGGAGTCGGGTCTGTGATTTAGGTCGGTGGCACCACGCCAGCTTTGCCAACTCAAGATCCTGAGTTCAGTGCGGGGGGGGGAGGGGTTACTACAGAAATCCAGAGAGAGAGAAACTTGAAAAACTTCCCAGAGACAGAAAACTTACATAATGACGAAGGGCGGCAACGAACTTCTTAGAAATCACGCGAGCGAGCAGGCAGCGCACAGACGTTTTAACATGCAGACTCTACACTTCATTTATACTCTTTTGCAGTTCCTATTTAAAGATTTCTGTTATTTGGGAGGAATTAGTTTACTCTTCACTTCCTTTTATTTTCTTCCTCTTTCACTTGTGAATGCTCTAATTTCCTTAGGTGTCATCACTTCAAGGCTTTTTCCAGTTGACAAAGTAAGAATGCATATAGGACTTACAAAAATTAACATATGCATTTTAACTGAGAGCTTATTTTGATTAGGACTTTGTCCGTCTCCGGAAAGCCCTCAGGCGACGGGGTCTCCTCCCGCCGCGCAGAGCACCATGGGATCTCAGCAGTGCCTGGAGATGAAAATGTAGTTGTGGTTCCCACGCCATAGCTGGCCCGGAGTCAGGAAAACGAACCCTAATCATAATTTTAATTGTGAAATAATTTCCCCCCAAATATATAGAATTGTTAACAGTGAACTTTATCCCCCCCATCTTCTTAGTTTTTCCTTTTCTAGGATCTCACGTCTAGTATTTGAAATCATTTATTATAAGCAGATATTGCTTTCACTCATTAATATATAGTTAAAACTCCTTCCCTATACTTAGCTTAATAGCTCTTTTTTAAAAATTGTGTATAATATTGCTCTGAAGGGCTCTATCACAGTTTATCTGTTTTCCCAATTAAAACCATTTTGTTTGCCTCCTATTTTTAGTAATTACATGTAACGTCGCTGTGAATGTGTTGTGCAGATCTTTGGGAAGATACATTAGTTATGTGAAAGTGTTCACCACCAGACAGAATAATGACTTGAATTTTCTTTCTAATTGCTAAAAGTACCTATAGAAAGCATACAAATATATGTTGAACATTGCACACATTTTTAAAGAAATGCGTAAAATATACCAAATCGTTCAAAATTTTTTACAATTGTCAGTGTAAAACAATTACTACTATAGAGTCAATCGAGTATGTGTTAGTAACGTGACTTTTGGAACGAATCTGAAAACACTGTCTTAACAAATCCAGTTGTTCAGATACCAGTCTTAACCTAAAAGTCAGAATTATCTACGATTGACTTTATCATGGTAGGCCCAAGGAAAACGGCTGGGTCAGACATCTCTTAGAGCTGCCTGTTTCCGAAGTGTGAAGTTATTATAACCAAGGTCCACAAAAAAGTTGTCAAGAGGCGGACTTGAGAAAAATGAAAGGAGCGCGTGAAAGTTACTGTACTGTTTGTTCACTGGGAAGAGGTTGGGGAGTGATTGCTGACCTCTAAGTAACAGAGAATGGAGCTCATCTTTCATTTCTGAATGAGCTCCCGGCTGTAATTGATGGCGTCTCTTGAAATGGCCGCGATCATTAGGGCCCCAGTGACCGAATTAAAAGAAAATGAAGGATGCAGATGTCTCGGAGAGGGCAGGAAAATGCATTTCTTCCTGGTGACAGATCCCACTGATCATTTCACAAGGAAGTGCTTCGCTGAAAGTGTTTCGGCTGTGTAGTTCTCTCGGAAAATGAAGAGTAATGTAGAAATTGGACAAGATGAAACTAGCTGTTTCATTTCAGATATTGACTTCACGAGTCACTTTCAATAAATCAGCTGCTTATTGTAGCTAAGACAGCAGCTTGTTAATGTTGCTGTGCTGCTGCGAGGTGTTCTCTTTGGCTCGGCAATCTCTGCGCATCCCGTGATAAAACAAAGTTTATTTAAAATCTGTTTTCGCACATGTTTTCCAGTTGTTAACTTCTGAACTGTTAGGCATGCCGATTTGCTTAAAACTCTGATTATTAAAACAACCAAAGGTCTGTGAACTTTTTCTGTAATCATCCAAAATACTTGCATTTTAGTACCTTTTAGACGATATAGTCTCTCTAGTAAATGTTCAACTGTGCATGAGGAAAACTTCCCAAGATAAAATAAAGGAATAGATACAAATTTATTTAAAATAATTAAATACAACTAGATTTGGCCCTCGTATTGCAATTTGTGTTTCACTCTTTAAAAAAATCTCCCAAGAATAAAAGATGATATTACAAATATATATATATATATATATATATATATATATATATATATATAGTAAGATTTGTGAATGTTAACATTTGCTAATAAATAAAATATTTTAGTCTTTCATCTTGAACATTTATGCCATTTAAATAAATACAGGAAGCTTAAAGAATGGATAGAGCTGAAGATTTAGCTCAGTGGTTCCAGCGCCTGCCTCGCAAGTGCAAGGTCCTGAGTTCAATCTCCGGTAACCACATACAATGCTGGGCGTGGTGACTCACGCCCACCAGCCATCAATACCACACACCACAGTGCCAGGCGTGGTGGCTCACGCCTGTCATCCCAGCACTCGGGAGGTGGAGACAGGAGGATTGCTGAGTTCAAGGTTTGCCTGGGCTACATAGTGAGCTCAGAGCCAGCCTGAACTACAAAGCGAGGCCCTTTCTCAAAAAAAAAAAAAAAAAAAGGATAAATGGCTACCTGAATTTTGTAAGCATATGGAGAAAACAAGACTTCATTGTGTCTTAATGAACATTTTTTAATCAAGTAACTTTAAATACTATTGTACTTTAATGTCATCTTCTAGACAGTTATAAAATACAATTAACTACTTGATTATGTACTGAAAATTCTTTGTGTATGATTCATAATTTTAAATAATTAATTTACACTAAATTAATTCATGATTTTTTCCATATCATTTTACCAAATTATGTTCATGAATTATTTGATACCTTTAAAAATAAGTTGCTCTTTTATGAAGTCATCACTTTAGCCTCCTAAAAAACAAATCATTTCAAGATAACCCCAGAGAATGGTTAGGATTATTATTTTCAGTAGATTATAATTTTTGTTTCCTGAAAATTATAACTCTGAGTACAACTAATATGCTTTTTATTTGCTATTCAGAAAAAAGCAAGATTCTCATTTTGTAGCCTAAAATTGTATGTAATCCTTGTACAGCCATTGGCCTGTTGAAAGTTAAATCTGTCAATATGCTTCCTGGTTACTGGTGATCAATTCATAGAAAACTGTTATCACTGTCTTTCTCTATTCAGAACTGATATAAAGTAGGAAGTAATCCAAATACAAACAAAAATCTGATTTTGTAAATAAGCAAAAATAAGCCAAATGAAGGAACTATGATAACTCTCAACCTACTCTATCTGAAATGCAAGGTTGTCTTCTCTGAAATTAAAAAAAAATGAGTTCAAGCAATAATGGGGGCTAAAAGTAGTAAATATATATTGACAGAAAGCTTTTCTCTAAGAGATAGCATGAGGAACAGAAAGTGGGGTGCCCACTCACTCCACTTCTCAGAAGTGTTTTATAGGAAAAGGTACCCAAGGTGAGGTGGGTACAAAGTGAGAAAAAAGTGTGAGGCCCAGTGGAAAATTACAAGGGGGACAAGATAGGATAAAACCATGATCAACCAATAAAATCATAAGTACGATTACTCAGACAATATTGATTAAATGAGGTCACATGGGAAAAAATCACATGCAAGGAAGTTTTGTAAAAGACATGGGCTTGGGAGATTGAAGCTCATTTAAAATATCAATCACTATCTATCTCAGGACAAGTTAGTAGGTGCCATATTTTTTTTTCTTGTTATAATGCTACCTAGTGAATGTGTCTTAATTTTTTTCATATTACTTACTTACGCCCAGCTCTGTCTAGCTGCTTATAAATTATCTAATTAACTTACCTATCCTAAAATAGAATAATTTTTTTTTTTTTTTTTACTTTTTGAGACAGGGTCTCGCTTTGTAGTTCAGGCTGGCCCTGAGCTCACTATGGTGCCCAGGCAAGCCTCAAACTCAGCAATCCTCCTGCCTCTGCCTCCCAAGTGCTGGGATGACAGGCGTGAGCCACCACATCCAGCATTCTAAAATAGAATAATATTAATAAGGAACATACTGTCTGATTTACAATCCAATCTCTCTTTCATTGTTTTTTGTCTAGATCCACAACATACAAGTTCTGTACAGGACATTTAATAAATATAGCGTCTAGTTTCTTGTTTGAATACAAAGATACTGTGTTGTCAGACACAGCACAATAGTTTTCTCCGGGCATCATAAGTGATTATCTTATTCTTTACTACAATATTGTCTTGTCACCTTTCATCCCTTCTTGATCTTCTTCCAGCATTTAAATCAAGACAATGGTACCTATGCATCTGTCAAGTTCAAGGATGTTCGTGATCTCGTCTTTGGAATTCATTCTCTGGAAGTCCTTTAGTGCTTCCCTAAGGCTAAGCTGTTAACAATGAACTTTTTCTTGATTATATAGCTCCTTAAGAATCTCCTAATTTCATTGAGTTAAAAGTCAGAATGCGGGGTGTGGTGGATCATGTCTGTAATCCCAGCACTCCCGAAGGCAGAGGCAGGAGAAATTGCTGAGTCTGAGGCTTGCTTGGCTTGCTACATATTGAGCTCAAGGCCAGCCTGAAGTATAAAGCAAAACCCTGTCTCAAAAAAAAAAAGTCAGAAAATATCTACTTTGCTACCTCCATACCAGTAAGTGAAATTAGATGGTAAAGCATTTGCAGATTAGAAGCCTTTCTTGGGTCAGAAGATTCAAACATTTTCTCAAGAAACTTGCTTGGAACCCATACAATAGTATTTGAATGTATTTAAGGAGTATACAGTTTGTCAGAAAAGCAAGAATAACCACTACATTAGAAAAACATCAAAAAAAAGGGCCTGCTTTTTGTCAAGTTTTTAATGTTGGAATCTTCCATTAAACATTGGTGTTTACTTTCCAAAAAAAGCTATTTAACTACCCACCTGGGCTCAAAGTGAGCAGACCCTGATTTAATCTTTTGAAATCATCTTTGAATCTGAATTTTAAAATGCCATTTTCATAAGGCAGCAATTTGTGAATAAACCACTTTGTGAAACATTTTTAAGAGCATGAACATGATTTAAAGTGTCACATTATTTAAGATTAGCGAAGGCTCTCCTAGCCCTAATCCTCCAGGTGGAAACCCCAGCCGTATAACTGCTGCCTTTAGAACCACCGGTGATCACAGTGATTCAAGAGAAAACTCAACAAAATATATCTTTTCCCATTTAATGTCTCCATGTGTTAACCATAGAAAGACCACAGTGCAAACACCCGTAAATTTGTAATACTATCATCATTCTTATAGGGGGAGATTCATTTAATAATGAAAGAAAATATGATCAAATCTCTTGAGAATAGAAGAAAATCATCAGGGATACATTTTATGTTCATACATAGGCAATTATTTTAAGTGTACATTGTAGCATAAAAGCTCTATGGGCTACACCAATATGTATAAGTAACAGTTTGTGAAAATGTAAGATGGTTGACAGAAATAAAAACAAAATTTCATTACAGTTTTGTGTACATTGTATTTGTGGGGAGGAGGTTGAGACAGAGACTGATAGACACAGAGACAGGGTCTCTGTCTCACCCTTCTTCATAGAGCGAAAATTGTGTAAGAATTTAATTATTAACAAGGTAAAGCTAAATTTGGCCTGTCGTCTGTTTATATGTAGCCAGTGTGCCAGGAGTAGTTTTGATGTTTTAAAAATTGTTGAGACAAACATAAAATAATGTTTCTTGGCACATTGGAAATTACATAAAAAGGAGGTTCCAGTGCTCAAGACATTTGAATTTCATGAATACAGTAGTGTCAAAAATACTCTTTTCTCTAATCTTTGATTTTGCCTTTTTGATTCCAGCCCTAAAGGGTATCATTACACACAACTAAATTAGACAGAAATGTAACAGGTGGTCAGACAGGGCTGAGCCTCAGAGAGTCCGCGCAAAAGGTAAAAATATAACACAGCTGTGCCCGAGAGGTGTCACATGGTGGCTAAGCCTCAAGACAAGGGAAAGGACCAGGTCTCTATACCTCCCAGGTGGGTGGGGGTAAGTGATCACACCTGGTCTCATAAAGTCTAGGTACACGTCACCGCAGAGGGTGACACCCAGCCCAGCACCTCCCTGAGAAGGTCTTTGTTCATTGCATGTACCTTTGCTCCATGACTCACTACCCACCGGATCACTATTTCCTAAATAACTATACTTATAACCTCATTGGATAATTATAACCATATCCCACTCTGTACACAGGTGGGCTTTTCTCTATAAAACTTCCCATAAAGTGTTGTCCTGGGCTACGCACCCTGGCTACCTCCTCACTTTCTTGGGAGCTACATGTTTCTCTCTCAATAAATATTTTCCTACTCTTAACTTCTATGGTCCCTAGAATTCACTCTTTGATTTTTTAGAGAACATGAAGTCAGGGTATAAGATATCTAAAAGGCTGTGGGTTATATTTCCTTTATATAATTTTGCAGCCCTATTTCATATCCTATAACAATATCTGTCTTTCACAAAAATTGGTTAATTTCTACTATATGTCTAAATATGTTTATGTATCAATCAGTTTTTAGAACAGAGAGAATATATCATGTGATGTGATGTATTTTGTGTAGATAAAGTATGCAGATAAAGTATTATCTGGATTCCACATACTTGCCAAATAATGCATTCTGCATTCTTATTCTGACAATTACCAGTAATAGAACCAACATGAAGTTGTAATCTGAGCCTTTTAAAATATATTACTACTGACATATTTTTGTTGAACAACTTTCACTCTGTCTTTTTGGGCTTGCTAATTACTGCTAGATTGGGTTTTATAATGTCACTGAATACTTTCCTGGGTGATAAACATTTACCTTTGTAATAATGATTCAACTAAGTTGCTGTCCAGTTGATTGACTTAATAGTACCATAAAGAATCCTCTGATTTAGCCTGAATAATAAATAACATATTAAGCTAACTATCGTTAACTTCTCTGTGAAGCTTTTGACACATTTTGAGACTCCTTTACTTTCTTATGTGTATTTGAATTTAAAATTTATCTATTTAAATAAATTATATCGTGATCCTTACTTCCTCTGCCTCATACTGCTGCAAAGTTGTGCTTAGTTCAAGATAAACTCCTCCCGTGAGTGGACATAAAAGAGGGATCTTCTTAAAAGTCGGGGTGTGCTTGGCCTGATGCCCGTATTATACTTAGGTTTTGTAGTAGAGTTCATGCCCTTTCTTCCACATTACATAGAGAGCACACCCATAAATTCTGCACGACTGGAAACCAGTCCTGTTTATAGCTACCATTAATGCTTTATTTTTCTCTTAGTTCTCCATTATAGTCATCTAGTCAAATTAATGTTGAGTAGACAACGTGCACGGCATGAGTTTATGGACTTCCCTACACTGAAGTTTCGCCAGAGTAGACAAAATATCACTCATGAAACCACCGTGCCTTTTGAATACGTTCTTTCTGAAACCATTGGATATTTTCTATCCAAGGACCTGTGAGCAGAAGAAATCTTACTCCTGTGATGTTTCTACATAACTAGTTGCTACACACATTCTTCATGGTAACTCTTGTATATGTAGAATTTGCAAAAGCTGAATTGATCACACAGAAATATGAGGTGAACCCTCCTTATAGCTGTCACATGGCCCTGAAGGGGGCTCCAGGTTCCGGTAGAGCCAGAAGCTCTTCCAGCAGCTCAACTGCACCTTTCCGTCTGATATAAAGTGGATGCAATACCTGCATTTACAAGACACAGTAACTGTGCACGAAATATTGGCATTGTGTGTTTGTGTTACCTTATGTGAAAAAGAAACTGTCAAGATTTTTATTCCACATTCTTTAGTAGACACATGCTATGTTTTTATTTCTTTGGAGGTGAGAGTTATGCATAATATGATTCTTATTTTCTTAAAAACAAAGGATTAGCTAAATATTCTTGATATTTTGTTAGACCCCTAGTGTGTTCTAAAGTATATCATGTCTTTCACAAAAATCCACTATTAATAGTAAGTGATGAAAGATAAGGTAGATGAAAAAAGTAATGACAGACATTTCATTTTTCTATTTGCTATTTATTCCATTAATAATTTAACATGTTAGATATGTCAGCATCTTATAAGTGTACCTCAGGTGAATGTTTTTAAGACAGTATTTGCTTGGATATACAAAAATATCTTTATTTTCTCAAGTACTAATAAATTCATGGAAGAAATGAACATAATTAAAGAGAAAAGAGTGAGAAAAGTTTCTCAAAAATGAACATTGACACCAGATAACAAAAACGTCCCTGAGAGTGATACTTTGATATTTTTTCCATAAATTTCTATTTCAGATGTGTTAAATAATATTCCATAGCATACCCAATTTGTTTATCCATTTATTTCAGGATTATTTGTTAATTTCCACTTTGAATCTGTTATGAATCAATCTGACTTGACAATAAGTCTAGTTTTTACTATTAATGTATTTTATCTATATAGTTTTCATTCTCTAAAATGGAGAGGGAAGTAAACTAAATTATGATGAGCATATTTTTAGTTTCATGAGGAATTTTCGGACAGTTCTCAAAAATTGTTTAGAGTCTTAGAACACTCAACAACAATACATAAGCACTCTAATTTCACTACTAATTGACTAAAAGCTGACATTACTAAACTTTTATTTAGTTAAAATAGAAAGTGTATAGTGCATCATATTTCCAAGAAATTCCTTTATGACCAGTGTTGAATATTATATCATTCAGTTACAGTTTATTTATCTTTTAAAGTGCTTGTGCAAACAATTTGCCATTTTTGATGTTTGTGGGACATATACTGTGTAGGAACAATTCTATATTTGTGCTTGATATGGTGTCACTGGATTTTTGTGGTTTTTTTTTGGTGACAAGATCTTTGTAGTTCTGTCTGGCCCCGAGTTCACTATGTAACCCAGGCAAGCCTTGAACTCAGCAATCCTCCTGCCTCTGCCTCCTGAGTGCTGGGATGACAGGTGTGAGTTACCATGCCTGGTATTGTGGTATGTGGTGCCAGGGACTGATCTCAGGACCTTGCCTTATGAGGCAGGTGGTGGAACCACTGAGCTAAATCTCCAGTCCTCACCAGAATAAATGTATAAGAAAAGTATTTGTTTACATTCATATATTTGATTTAATATTTCAGTGTTTTTAAAAATAATTTTTGTGAAGTCTGATCATATTCATTTAGAGTTCATTACAATAATTTAATTTATATCCCATCTAAGAAAATTTCCCCAAGTAAAAATTTTTTCCTATACTTTCAAGAAAGTTTATGACTTTATTTTCACAGTGATATAAATGATATATTTCATTTTTGTATGCTGTGTCAATTGCATATATGCAAAACATTCTCTTCTTAATGGCCCTTTAAATATAAGCACACAGTTTTATAGCAGTCTAGACAAGATTGCATTTTATCAAAGAATTATATTTGACTGGGTCACTGAAGACAAATTATGGCTAAATATATCCCTGTTCTCTATCATTTGGTGTTATTTATTACTTAATAACTTTTATAATATCTTCTATTTCAGGTAATATCAGATTCTAAATTGTTTTCTTTTTTACGTTTAACTTAATAAGCCACCTTTTATTTACTTTACAAATTTTAGCATTATATTGTCAATCTTTATTCCTATTTCTATAATTTTGATTAATTCCAATGAATCTGTAAATAAGATTGGGAAGAAATATACTAATGAATACTACCAATGAATACTTTCCAAAAAAATGAATTGTTGCCTTCTTTTACATGTTTAATTTTCATGTATGAAATATTTTCATTTTGTCTTCAAATAAATAGTTTTACTCTTCACTCTCCTTCTGCCTCATGTCCCTTGCCTTCCGGTGACAGGACAGTCAGAGTTTTTTCAACCATCTTGTGCAGTCAAATAAATATTTCGAAGACAGAAGTTTCCAACTAAAATATTCCTGAATGATCGATTCAGGAAAAGCAGATGAAGTAAAACCGTTGCTGTTTGAAGATGATATTTTTACAGAGTAATACAAGTAAAGAACATAAAGTTATTCTTGGAAGCAACATTTGCCCTTCAAATATCTAAAATTTGGGGAAGAGTTTTTGGGGTCTGGAAGCAGACAAAACAAAATGGCTTTCAGTGTGCAAACCTAGCAGGGGAATCACAGGGTCACATGGGATCCCTAATCCAAGTGTTTTGAGGAATCTCTACACTGATCTCCACAGTGGTTGCACCAGTCTACATTCCCAGCAAGAGTGGGGAAGGATTCCTTTCTCCCCACAGCCTCACCAGCATTTATTGCTGGTTAATTTCGAGATAGCAGCCATTCTTTATATATATATATATATATATATAATGTACTAATAAAGATTGAATTGTTTTTTAAATGGCCTTCAGGTGATGCAAAATGAAATGATAATAGACTTTAACTGCACTGTTAGGAAAGGCTTAGGGCACCTCAAGTCAGAAAATGTTTAGTGTAGGCAAAAAGGAATGTAAGAAAAATATTGTGAATGTGGGAACAAGTGAGATGGAAATTTGACATGCATTTTTTACTAATTTTACAAAGAAAAATTAGAAAGTGCAACAAAAATGGTTGGCTTGGTACAGACTATGTGAAAGTATAATATTAAAGATCAGATCTCCTGCATTCTCACTCTGAAAAGAATAACAGGAGAGAAACGCACTAAAAAAGACTATTAAAGTAAAAAGAACCATTACTTTCTACATTTTAAAATGAAATAATTCCTTAATAGTTATCTACCTGGAAAAGTAACGTACAATTTCAAAACCTATTCTACTAATAGATGATATAGGAAAACACCTTTCAATCAAATAGTAGGATAATTTATTTACTTGTCACAAAAATTTAGTGTCATATCTCATAAACGTTTTTCCACTCCACAGATGGTCATCTGAGAACTTACCATAGCCTTATAGACCCTTTATGTTAAAAAAAAATATGGGGTATTTAGAAGTGGGTTGTACCATAGAAGACTCTCAGAAAACATAAAATATAGATCAGCGGACTGGAGACATTTGTATATGTGTCTCTAATATAAAGAATTAACATTAAGATATATTAAGACCGTCATAAATTTTTAAGATTATATCAGCTTAGACTGAAAGTGATAAGAATGTGAAAATGAAAAGAAGTCCTTGGGTCTCCAAAATTCCTTAAATTGGATAGTAGAAGGAATAAAACTTGATTCTATTACACAAGACGTCGGATACAGACCAATGATATTTAGAGAATAGGCCCGACTGAAACTGTTCAGGAACCATTAGTTGATCTCATCTCTAGTGTTGGTGAAAATTGAACCTCAAGAAGAAACTCAGGCTGAAACCCTAAACCACGCCCTTCCTTCATGCCTGATGCAGTGATTCAAGTACAGTAAAATTTTAAACTTGCTATTTGTTGCTAATACTGTAAACAAAACTAGGGAATCTTACATAGGAGCAGGAAGATAGAAAGCCTCAAATCCATTCCAGTCATTACCAATAAAAAGAAATGGAGCACTGGTTCTGACTGAAGCTTACTTTGAAAATGACAATTTCCAAGGCTCCACTTTTTTTTCTTTTTAAATGAATGTCTTAAAGCGAAATTTGAAAAAAAAAAGTATATTATTCTTGGAGACTAATTTTCATGAGGAGTATATCTCCTTAAAATTATAAAAGCTAATTTATAGACAAAGAAGAAAAAGGGTGTAAAGTTGCATGTGAATGTTTTGTCTATTGAAAGCAGCTAGGACTAAATCCAGATTATGCTCATCCAGAAAGCGACATCTTTCGCTTCTTTTGAATGCCTTTGGCATGCAGTGCCCAGACCACAGCTGGGGCTTTCAGCTTGTTGATTGATATATTTAATAAGCCCCTTCTCATGTATTGTTATTTGTCCTTTTAAAAACAAAAGTGTTTCCCTGAATATTTTATTATCTTTTCACCTTTTTCCTCTTCTTCAAGAAATTATTTCCCAGGCAATATCAATCAAGGAGAAAGGATAATTTCCAAAGTCTAGATACTGGTACTATTTATCTCTATGTATGTTTTCACCTGGGAAAAATGGCATAATGTTTTATTCTCGTTTTCTCAAAATCCACCAGCTCAATTTGGGGATACACTAAATTACAATTAAATGAATTTTGACTTCTTTAAGACAAACTGTGCTACCTATGGGCATTTTTACTTGCCTATAGTTAAAGGCACTTTTAATGTGTTGTGAAAACAGCTGGTACTATGGATGAAAGTGTTATATTTTGTTCTAGTTAGAGACTGGTCAGACCTGTTCATCTGAACATCTGGTGTGATTGGAAGGCCTTGAACCCTGGCTTTTTCCCATTCATAGATTATAATTCTACAACATGCTATACTTATCTGTATAGGAAATTACCTTGAACATATAATTAATCTCGTACTTTCTATACCAAAAGATCTGTTTCTATGTAGAAGAAAATGTTGCAGTTATTTTCACTTAATGACAACCTTTATCAATTTGCATTGTAGTAAGTGACAACCATTCTTTGACTATTAAAACATTTATTATCTCTAATTGAAAGCAAACCTTGCCTGCTATATTGTTAAAGTCAAAGAGAACACCTAACCTTAAGGAAGTACATTTTTATCACCAATTATTTTTCATAAAGTTCAGGACTGAACTTAAAGCAATGTATATCATGATTCATTTTAGGCTCAATTTGTATAGTGACTAACAAGTACAGCAAAACTGTAAGAGAATAACTGTAGGTCCATGTATGCTTAATAATAAATATGCTTGTGTATTCAATATCCACTTTATATCACTGCTCTATTTCCAATAAACCTCATGCTAACTTTAAAGAGAATATACAACCTTGTTTCTGTCTAGGCCTCATTTCTAGTACCTGTTATCTGGAGAAGTGGGCTAGATGAATAGTCTTTTATTTTTCCTAATTGCTACCTTACCTCATCTTGTCTCAGGCCTATTTCACATACCTCTGCAATTCACTGTGTCTCAAGAAAATTAACGTGACTCATTCATGAGCCATTCAGAGGTAGAGAAGTCTTAATAGCTTTCAGCCTACCCTTACCCAGGGGGACCTGGGACCTGGTAGATAAACTTTTCTCCTCTTTAACTCAGCTCAAATGCTGGTATGACTGTATAGAGGATCTTGAATTCAGAAAATGTGAGTCCTCCAACTTTGTTTTACATTTTAAATTTAAAAATATTATTTTAGCTACTGTAGATTTTTTTCTATACACGTTTTAGAAAATTAAGACCTGGATTTAAATTGTGTTCCATCACAATTTAAATTTGTGACCAATTTCATTTTGACAGTTTTCAGGCTTTCATTCAATGAATATGATTTATCACTCCTATATTTTAAAATTCCAATTTTTTTTGCAAAATAGTATATTTCTGTATAAAAATAATGTTCCTGTTAAATTTTGATTCAGTTTGGTCATGTATAATTTCTTGCATACATTTTTGATAAGTATTGATAATGAAGAAAAGTTAAAAGAATAAAGTCTACATTTAAAGATGGCAGTTCAGCCAGTAATTTAGCTCAAGTGGTACCACGCCTACTTTGGAACCACAAGGCCCCAAGTTTGATCCCTGGCACCACAAAAACAAACAGACAACAACAACAACAGCAGCAACAAAAAGCAGTTTAAAGATGACAGTTTAATTCTAAATTTGAATATGTTTAATATTTTATTGTTATAATTCTATTTCTACTCTCTCTTATTTCTTTAAAGGTCATGCAACCCTTTCACAACCTCCTTTGATTTTCACCTACACATCAAAATAGTCAGGATATTAAGGATTTTTTTTTTTTGAGACAGGCTCTCGCTTTGTAGTTCAGGCTGGCCCTGAGCTCACTATGTCGCCCAGTCAAGCCTTGAACTCAGCGATCCTCCTGCCTCTGCCTCCCAAGTGCTGGGATGACAGGCGTGAGCCACCACGCCCCGCACTGTGGTATGTGGTGTTGATGGCTGGTGGGCGTGAGTCACCACGCCCAGCATTGCATGTGGTTACCGGGATCGAACTCAGGGCCTTGCGCTTGCGAGGTAGGCGCCGGAACCACTGAGCTAAATCTCCGGCCCAAGGATTTATATTTTGACACATACTGATTCTTGGTAGTACTATTATCCAGCCACTGACATTTCCCTTATTTCTGATAGCCTTCTTTATATTTCACTGTGTAACATGTCAGACTTAAAAGTATTGTATACATTTTCTGTAATTCGATCCAGCAGCCTTGAGTGCAAGACATTACGGCCATCCTGTTCTTACTCTTGAAAACCTTGGGAAGCTGAGCTGACTTCACAGGGAGGGATACGGCACAGGCAGAACCCAAGCTTTCCATTCTCCAGCACTGTTACTTAGGGTCACTGAGGAATCACTCTATTCCACTGCAGGAGTTACAAGGAAGAAGTCGCTCACTAACGATGCCACCCCTCAGGATTTTGGTTGAGGTGGCCATAAAATTCAGCACAAAGACAAAACCACCATTTCCTTGATCAGCGAACTGTTTTCTTCGCAGTGAAGATGGGGTCTCGACAGACCACGGGGTCACCGCGGTGACAAGAGCGCTCTACACCCCTCCCGAGGTGGCCCCTGTCTGCTCCCTCCCGTCCCGTTCACTTGATTGGATATTTAAAATTAATTACAACTTCCGATGTTTACAACCCCTTAATAAAGCCTGAAAAGAAACTCTGCGGAGAGTCTGTTACTCAGTATTGTTAAGATAAACACAGAGTTTTGTTTAATTTTTATCGCGCACCGGGCTTAATCAATTAACATTTACCGAGCTTTGCCTTTGGATAGCTTGGTAACCGCGGTTTAAGGCTGAGTAGGTTATTAAAAGCACAGCGTCCTGCGTGTCGCCCCCCCCCCCGACGCTGTGCACGGATCCGTAGGGCACCCTTGTGTTATGCAGAACATGGAATGAGGTCACATTTCTCCCTGGTGCAGAGTAAACCCAAAATGTACGCTAAGAAGCCACCTGACATCATATGCCTAATTCTGTAGACTAGCTTAAAAACCAAAGTCAGGGAGCAGCCACCCACTCTACCACACATGAATTTCTAGATGTCTGTTTACATTTGAAAGGTCTGAGAGCTTTGGGTACTAGGTTTAAACACCATGAAAAAAGAGTTTTTAATTGACTGTATTGGCACATTTTATATGCACAGCATGATCATAATCAACATTGAGAACTTATACCAGCATTTGACACGACTTCATTCGCATTTTTTCCCATTTCCCTGACCACCCTACAACCCCCACCCCCCCCATATACATAAGTTTTGTTTCCTTTATTTTACCATCAAATGTTTTCTTTCCCTTCTTTACTCACCCTTAGGCCCTTTTTCCCTTTGAAGAGATACTGTGCAAAAGATTGTGAAAGAGGATAATTGAAGTCCACATAAAATTAAAGCCCTCTTTGATTGTTCATTCTTAATTCCAGCTTTGTCAATAACTTGATATAATCATTCATCTTTAGCAGCACTATTTGGTCTGGTAATAGCACTGACGTTACTTGAAAAGTTATAATGGAAAAGTGTAAACACATTAAGTGAGAGGATAAAGAGTATAATTAACACATGTATACAATCTCCATTTCCAACAGTATAGCTATTATTCCCTCTACGTTTTTTTCTACCCTTGTCCCTAACCTTTTCAATCAAGTTCTAGATATCAAATTACTGCGACCATAGATCTTTCAGTGTTGTAAAATGAATTTTATTCACTATATTAATTCATTTATTTCCCTAGGTATTCTTTGGAGTGTCAGAATTTATCTGAATGTTTAGCTTATTTCTGTTCCAAAATTACTAAATTATACAACATACGTCAATAAATTGTTGAGCTCATCTTTAAATATTTTTAATTGCAGGTAGATTTCACTTTCATCATTTGTCTTTTTTGCTGATGATACGTAATTTTCATGGATTTTTTTGTAAATCAATTAAATTTACTATTTTTAAATTTGTTATTTTTGTAAGATACAGTTAAACTTTCCTTACTGCAAGATTTATAGATTACACACTGTCCTGAGGTTTTAGTCTGCTTAGTTAGTTATTTTTATTAGTATATGATTGCAGTACGTGATTACAATTATCACAGGGCGTTGGTCTAATACTCTACATCTTAACACTTACCTTCTCTTTTACTTGTTTTTTTTTTTTTTGTTTTTCGTCCTCATCCTTGCCAGAGATTTTATTTTATTATTGTCTGTTGAAACATATTATTGATGAAATGATTGAGAATAAAGGGAAACACACCTTTCTCATGATTTTCAAAGGTGTCCTAATCTTACTTGTTTGGACTTTCATTTAAGCATTACAACGGAGCTTTCTTTTTTAAGTTTCGTGGGTACATGTTGGCTGTACATAGTGATCACAGGCACTGCAGGGTGCTGGTACACACACATGACATATCTTAGTATAAATTAAGTTTTCTGGTTCCAAGAAAAAGTGTTAATTAACATTGCAATCATATTGAACTTGCAAACCAAAGAATTTTATTAGCATCTTCATCCAAGATCAGCCTTTAGTTTCTCTATACTGCATTAATTATCTTTTAATAGGAATGTATTAATCTCTGTAGTGAAATTTTAAAGATTTTCCTTTTTGAAGGAAATAAACTACTGAAATCAAATTGGGATTATATTTAAAAACTTTTAAGATTATTCACTTTTGGTATCATTGCTGAAGTGAGTTTTACTGTGACACATCTTGACTTTGGCTACTTGAGGAATGATATACAGTTTTTATATAAAATATAAGTCTAAGGATAGTTTTGTTAAATTGTAATTTTTAAAACATCATTGCCATACTTTTTAAACTTTATTTTCCACTCTATTCATTTGAAATATTTTCAATTTTCTATTCATATTTTTGTATAATTTACAACTACTTTTATTTATTTTAACCTAACTTCTAAAATTATTTGAAATTTAATTCTAAAACATTTCTGAGCTCTTCAATGTCTGTTTTTAAAACTCTTTTATGTTCATAATTTTAAAATATTGCTAGTAACTTTTGCCTTTCATCATGTCTTGATTTTGTTGTTTGTTTAATAACAATAAGCTAATCTTTTAAATTTGTGTTGAAAATGTGACTTTTCATTCATTTTTTGCTTCCTGAAATATGATTAGTCTCTTCAGCATTTGCTTTTCACCTAAGATAATTTTGCGTGGAATTCAACTATGCACTCTTGTGCTAGAAACATTTACATGACATGATTTTCTGAAAATTTTTATCTTTATTGGTACATTGTATATATACATCATGATCACACTCAATATTGGGAATTTGTACCAGTATATGACACAATTTAATTCTCATTTTTTTCCCGTTCCCCTATCCACCCCACAACCCTCTGTCCTCTAAATACATAAGCTTTGTTACCCTTTTTAAAATTACCATCACATTTTTTCTTTACCCCTCATTACCAACTCCTCCACTATATTTCCCTTTGCATATTTTCTATTTCACAATACCCATCATACATTCTAAATTGAAGATGTTAATACATTCTTTTAATAATGTTCACTTGGTTGTTTTTTAGGGCCTCTGATTGTTATGTAACAAATACTATATGTTCTTATTTGCTTTTTTTTCTGAACTTGAAATTTTTAGCTGATTCTCCAAAGCACACTCCCAGTTTAAATTGCAAGCATAATTTCTATTTAGTTCAGAAGCTGGTTGGTATAAACTTCAAAGCATGTCTGTCCTTGACTTGAAGAAACAAATCAGTTAGAGTTAACGCTTCTTAGTTGATATAATGGAGGTAAAAGTGCGTGCCTTCAGAATCCTGTTTATCCCTTTTGGGACTGAGATCTGTCTACTTCTAAGAAACTCTGTCTCTTATAGCACAAAAGGCACAATGCAAAGTTAAGTAAAACAGTGCAGAATCTGCTCTTAACATCTCACGTGTAATGATGATATCACATTACAAATATGACAGCTTTCTTTGCTCATCGCTGCATTAGAAAGAGGATAATATGGCCAGGAGAACTTTCTTTACTGTCCCATCAGGTCATTTCATAGCAAAGAAAAAGGATGAAAGGATACTCTAAACTGATAATTATAGAAAGATTTAATCACCCTCCTTCCTGCAGTTGGTACTGCCGACATCTTTCCCTTCTCTCCACTATGAAACCCAGGGTTCACGTGGTCCTCAGGCTACGTTTAATTCCAATGTAAAATTTCAAGGATGATAAACAGTGACTTCTCACTAGGACTTTTTAAAATTTTTATAAAACATAGGCATAAATTACCGACCAACATTTATAAAGAACTTAAACAAATCAGTCCCCTCAAGTGCAGAGACCCAATTCAAAAATGGGCATCTAAATTGAACAGACACTTCTCAGAGGCAGAAGTCAAAGCAGCCAAGAAGCGTATGAAGAGATGTTCAACATCACTGGTCATTCGAGAGATGCAGATGAAAACAACACTGAGATTTCATCTCACTCCACAAAGAATGGCTGCTATTGTGAAATCAACCAGCAATAAATGCTGGCGAGGCTGTGGGGAGAAAGGAACCCTTCTCCATTGTTGGTGGGATTGTAGACTTGTACAACCATTGTGGAGATCAGTGTGGACATTCCTCAGAAAACTAGGGTTAGGGATCCCATTTGACCCTGCCGTTCCCCTGCTAGGAATATAGCCAAAGGAATTCAACATTTATAAAATAAAACTTCATTTTGAGCACTTTACCTATTGGGTATCGGTGTGCTTTTGTATGGAAGGAAATAAAAGCGTGAACAAAATACAACCAACACACAACCTTGTAAATTGCACAGGCATAACACAATGAGATGCTTCAAATCAAAGCCAGTTATCATGCATAGATATTCAACTAAAATTGATAATCACTGAGCTAACTAATCTGATGACTATCTACTTTTTGATGTTTCCATCTAAGAAAATAGATTCCATCATTTATATGAATAGCTAAAAATAATAAATTTCATATAGTGGATTATATTGACAAATGCTACTTTTTAGTCTCAAATTTGAAGAATTCCTCTACATACTGTTAGAGAAATTCAGTTGATTGATATATTTATTAAGACTGGAAACCACCCAATTTTTGCTTTTAAAATTAAAGTTCAATAACACTATGAGTTCAGTACAGAGGCGTCCTAGATGGGGAAATCCTAACATCATATATGCATCTGAGATGAGAAGACAAAAGTGTAAAATCTCAATAAATTACATTTTACAAAGTGACAGTTATCAATTACATTAGTACAACATAAAAACAGCTCCCCCTAAAATTACTAAAGGATTACTAAAATAAATTCAAGAGAAATGATATAAGCCTTCATATATTTAATATAAAATCTAAAACATGAGCTTTTAAGTCTTCTTGACCAAGAAGAAAATATGTGAATTAAAACACTATTTATTAAGGTACGTTGAAGCTAGAGTTTCCATGTAAGTTTCGTTACGTTAGATTCCATTTGAGTACTACGGTTTAAAATGGATCAACACTTTAAATAATATTTAGAATACACTGTCTCCTGCCTTCTCTGTGTGCTGGGCATATGGTCAGGACTTGGCAGTCACCCACTGACCGTGAGTTTGGATTGACGAGTGGCATCAATCCAGCTCTGTTTGCTTGTCTCTGTACAGCAGTCTGCTCCTGTGGTGGTTCCCACATGGCATGTGTGCCGGAAGGTCAAGATAATCTTGGTCCAGGGAGTTGAAACCTAAATTATTTATTAGAAAAGAAAGCTCCAAGCTTCTAAGAGCGATTTGCAACACGGCGTTATTTAGAGGACATTGTACCAAAATAATGAAGCTGTTACTCTCAAACAAACCAAAACAAACAAAGACACACAAGACGATAAATAGGAAATAAGACATTAATCCTAGTGGAGAACATGGCTGAATGATAAAAACTTAACTAGATTTTTCACCTTTATGGGAATATAATAAAACCTGGGCCACAGAAAGACCCTATGCATCCCAAACAGTTTAAAATATGGAAATAACTTCGATTAAATGTGAAAGTTATCGATTACATTATTACAAAGAAATCAAAAGAAAGGTGGGTTTGTCCATAAACATGATGCATTTATCTTACAAGAAAGCTTGAATATGTTCAGTCTGGAGAATCTGGGAGACTGTGGCTGAGAGGAGAGAGAAAGCTCATCCAGAGCGTCCAAGCGCCTGACGCCTCCAGGCTCCCGAGCTGGCAGCTGCACCCGGCACGGCCGCGGCGCCCGGTCCTCTGTGACCTGCAGGAACCGCTCTCCAGGGACCGGAACCAGAGGAAGGCACGGCGATGTTCTTCGTCACGGGTGCTTTAAAGATCTGTGTTTCTTTGCATTCTGACTTCTATGAACGTAGATATCAGATACTTTTCCGATACTAAACTTGTGAATAGTAAAATACGAACATTTTTGCGAGACCAGCCACTCCGGAGGGCTAAGTACGCAAAGAGAAGGACGAGGATTCCCGCCTCTCCCAGAGCGAGGCACCAGGCGGAGGAGAGGAAGCCCAAGGTCAGAAGCTGGAGGGAGCCGTGCAGTGTATTCCACCTGAACGTCATCAATAGTTATTGTCTGAGAGAACAGATCTGAAAAGGGTCGAAAGACACAGGGCAACTACCACATCTTCCACGGGCCGGGAAGTTCGAGTCTGCTTTCCAGGTTCTTTTCTCTTTTGTTTCCTCGTGTGCTGCGGATCGGACACAAAGCCTCCTCTGCGCTGGGGGATCGCCTTCTGCCGAGCCGCCTCCGGGCCCAGAGGGGCGGGACGCTGGCTGCGGCGGCTGCCGGGCTTCCCAGGGAGCCGGGGTGCGGACGGGACTGAGGCCCAGCAGCGCGCCGGGCAGGACCCGGGGGCTGAGCCGAAGAGGCGTTTTGTCGCCCCTGCGAAGCTGCTCGGTCCCACTCCGTGCGGCTTTTCATATCATCTGGGCTTTCGACTACTTGGCTTTTGAGTTTTTCTAATTTATGATCGTCTATTTGTCTCTCTAGATTTCTCTCTCTCTCTCTCTCTCTCTCTCAGTCTCTCTCTGTCCGCCTCTCTCTCTGTCTTTCTCTGTCTCTGTTTCTCTCTCTCCATCTGTCTCTCTCTCTCTCTCTCTCTCTCTGTCTCTCTCTTTCTGTCTCTGTTTCTCTGTCTCTCCATCTGTCTCTCTCTCTCTCTCTCTCAGTCTCTCTCTGTCTGCCTCTCTGTCTTTCTCTGTCTCTGTTTCTCTGTCTCTCCATCTGTCTCTCTCACTTTCTCTCATACCCCTCTGTCAACTCTGTCAACTTACTGAACTTACTCTGTCCTCGTGTTGCACTGTGCAATCCGCTTTCGTACAGAAACGGGCGAGGACACACGTGTACACGCGAAGAACGGCGGCGAAGGCGGTGTTCGAGTGTCACCGTCCCTCGGGCCGCCTCACGCATCATCTTCATTGCCGTCGCCGTTATCACCATGAACGAAACAAAGTCACGCGTGAGGACTGGTGAAAACCCAGTGAGCTCCTGGAAGCAGAGACGTGCCTTGCGCTTCCAGCCGGAGCAGAGTCGCGGGTCCTCGGGAACAGAGGAGGGGAGGAGAAGAAGGTTCCTGAAGCACGAGCTGGTCTGAGTTTCTCGCCAGACTGTCAGTGGGCGGCTCGGCGGAGACTAAGCAAGCTGGAAGCGTGGGGTGTGCGGTGCCCACCTCGGAATGGGTGATCAGTGCGCACGCCCCTCTGTGAGTGCCTCGGAGGACGTCTCTCCGTGTTTCTTGCTAAGGCTTCCTGTTTAAGTCAATTTGCCGCTACCTCCTACCCCCTCCCAGGCCACAGTACAGACGTCTGCCCATTTCACATGACTTCTGCCCACGTGACTCCTTTGAACAGTGGTGTGTACCTCTTTTAGCAAAAACTGTTAAAACTCTGCCACTTCCCCTGCTTTCTTGATTTTTTTTTTCCCCCTTCTGTACTGGAAATGAATAGTTTATATAGGGTCTGGTCTTTCAGCCTAGACGCCAGATATCAGAATGAGAAGAAAATGAAACAGACGGCGTGCTGTCAGACAGGACATTTACCTCATGGAGTTCTTCCCAAGATGATGAAGAGATTCTGATGACATAAGGAAAGGTTCTAATCAACTGACTTTCACACGGAGAGGTCATGCAGATGGGTCTAAAGTAATCAGGTGAGTTCTCTGAAAAGAGAGGAGGAGTTTGGCTTTTCTATTCTTTTTTTTGGTCTTTTTTTTTTCTCTCCTTAATCAGCATTAATTTAGTTTCAGTCCTAAATGACAGACCCAAGCCATGAGAGCAATTCAACTCAAAGAAGCTCCACCCTTTTGGACATGGAGGGGCCACCGCGCAAGAGAGCGAGGGTGTTTTCCAGGAGAGGACAGGAGTCTTCCTTCGACTGGTCATCAGGCCAGCACAGAGAGCCTGCAGCCCTACAGCTTTAAGGTGCTGAATTCCAGCAGGAGTCTAAATGAGCACGAACGCAAATTCTCTTATTGAGCCTCCAGAAAACAAACAAACAAACAAACAAACAAACAAACTGAAACTACCCAGAACTGTGTTTGGGTTTCACAAAGCTCTAGACAAGCTGCACTTGAGTCTGCTGTACTTCTGACAGATAAAAATAGGAGATGGTAAATAAGGTTTTTTTTTTTTTTTTTAAGCAGCCATAGTAGTGGCATTTGGTTGCCCAATAACAGAAAACTATGCATAGTTCTGGCAACCAGACTACAGACCCTAATACAGACATAGACAAGAAAAGAAAATCCTCATCCACCATTGATACCTAAGAATTATTCTGTTGCATCAAATTTAATTATATTTTCCCTCCAAAATGATTTTTGGTTTATATAAATACTAGCATTTTAATGACACTTCCTATTCTATGTACATTTCATATTTTTAATAATTCAACAAAGGAATTATTTGTCAATGAAATCAGAGCCACAGTACAGGGTCTCGCTTTGTAGTTCAGGCTGGCCCTGAGTTCACTAAGTAGCCCAGGCAAGCCTTGAACTCAGCAATCCTCCTGTCTCTGCCTCCCGAGGGCTGGGATTACAGGTGTGAGCCACCACGCCCGGCAATTTTATAACTCTTGATTCAAAAAGTATTCAGGTCTTATTATTTTCTTATTTGGTCTTATTATTTTCTTATTTGCACAGCCACTTTGTCTTTACAATTTATAAGTTCAGTAATTTCTAACTTGTTTGTACTTGTTATTACTATCTGGATTTTACTTGATTTATCAATGATTTTACTTAGACACACACGCACCCACCTACCGCCCCCCCCCCCCACATATTTTCATGTAGTTTTAAAGGTTAGGAGGCCAAATATTTTTTTTTGAGTCTCAAATTCTATTAATTTATAATAAAAACAAAATTTCCAGTTAGCAAAGATGATCTTTAAATAATCATTCTTTTCCATGCCCTTCAGTATTTCTGCTGGAGTTTCAGACAGCTCTTAGAGAGTCCAAATTTTAAGGCCAGAGCAGCTGTTCAGCAAATGCTCACATAAGCCAACAGGCTAGTGTGTTCTCAATAGGCTTGTGTAACAAACGACTGCAAAATTGCTTCTGCATAAATGAGAAGTTTGTGGCCAGCTCAGAAGGTTACAAGGATAATTTGGATGGAACACTCGGAAAAAAAAAAAAAAGACTCAGGATCTGTATGTCTCTTGTATATAATGAGAGAAAGTCAGGGTCACTGTGGAAGGACTGTGAAATTCCAAACATTTTTCCTGTGAATAATTTAAGGTATTACCTTGACTTCAAGATTATTAATTATCATTTTCCTTAGTAAATTCCTTACAATTCCTTGGAGACAAATATCATTTTCTCTCCTCAAGTCTTGTCTGTCTGATCACGGTAAACTAAACTATCCTTTTTACACACACATATATTTACATATAAAATATATACACACATATAATATATAGTGATGCTTTTATACCAGAGAAATTGGGACATATTTTATTTTCGAATTGAGCCAGATTGCTTTGCTTGAAGATAAAAATGCTAAAGTAGCAATATTTAATAATGCTTCCATTTTTTCTAAAGAGTTTTAGTTGTTAATATACTATATTAGTGATGATATTTCACATATTTTTTTTTCTAAACTAAGAGAACAAACAAAAGGACTTTATGAAATATATGATCTTTATAAAATATAATGTACACACAAAACTTGTGCTCTTGAGCTAAATAAGCCGAGCTTTCTTTCCTGTTATTGGAAGTACCTTGGCTAAGAAAAGACAAGTAACATACACAATGCAGGTGCTAACTGCTTTGCTTACTTGATTGCTTTTTATCAGTAGGGGTTGAAACTCCAGTGGTATAAATGGAAGTGTAAATTTGTACCTCACTGCCTGAAGAAAATTAGCGATATATTAGGAACTGAATTTAGTGCCATATATTATTTTTGTTATTGTGACTATGTAAATGTTTTACAAATATAATATCTAAGATTCTGTCTGTAAAACAATATAGTTTCCAAATATATTAGTTTTTTTCCCATGAAAATGAAATACATCAAGACCTCAACTTACATTGATTGTGTTACTTCATCATATTGTTTCATATGGCTCAATAACAAGCTAGAAATAAAATAACTCTGCTAATTATGAAGAAATAGCAAAGAAGAAAAATATATAAGAAGTTGATCACTGAATTGTAAAATCAGGTGTCTTAGGTCCTAACAAAATCACTTTTTGAGTTATTTGTGGAAGCATTGGCAAAGCAACCTGCTTTGGTATTCTTTTTTATTGTAATTCTTTAAAAATTGATTTTATTAATATATTTTATACTTCTGTAACAGTTGTCCTATAAGTTTTTGAAGTTACTTTATTGAAAGAAAAAATCATTCCTATTAATATTTTTTACTATTTTTGTAAAACAAGATAAATTTTGTTTGTATTAAATAATTATGCAAATATTGAAAACATATGGTCACTAAATACTCATAAGTGAAATAAACAGGTCACAGATGTGTAAATACCATATCTTTTCTCTGGTATGAAAAACTTAAAATATAAATAAGTCCTAGAATGTATGACAGACATTGTAAAATAGAAAATTTCCTAAGGAAAATGGGGGATAAGGGGAAGTAAAGAAGAAAAAGAAAATTATGATGGTAAAAAAAGGGGGAAACAAACTCATATATATAGGGTGTGGGATTTGTAGAGTGGGTAGGAGAATGGGAAAAAAATGAGAATTAAGCCACATCATATACTGGTACAAATTCTCAATATTGAGTGTGGTCATAATGTATATGTAAAATATGCCTATTTCACAAAAAATTAAAAAATAAAAACCAGGAACCAGAGCATTGTTAGAAACACAATTCTAATATAATTATTGTACTTAGGTCTTAATTTTTTATAATTTGGAATGCCATAGAGATGTATTTGATATATATAGAAGCAGTCTTCTTCTAAACCATTACAAAGATACAACTACCCACAAAATCCATCACTCTTGAATAATATACCACATCCCAAGTAATATAAGAAGAACTGGTAGCTGGGCGTGGTGGCTCACGCCTGTCATCCCAGCACTCGGGAGGCAGAAGCAGGAGGATTGCTGAGTTCGAGGCTTGCCTGGACTACACAGTGAGCTCAGAGCCAGCCTGAACTACAAAGCGAGACCCTGTCTCAAAAAGGAAAAAAAAAAAAAAAAAAGAATTGGTAGCTTTCTTTATGGTTTTGAAAAAATACATTCACTTAATTTTTATTGTATCTATTGTGTATTAATATATCTATCGTCTGTCATCTGTATAGAACAAAAAATAAGTTGTTTGCTATTTTAAGAAAGCTTCTCATGTAGTTGTAAATACAGGTGCAATAGTGATAGTGTAAATAGTACCCTGAGTACCAAAAAAGGGACACAAAATCCATTATGAAATATTGGTGGAATGTAGAGTCAGTGAAGTAAGCACAGAGGGATATACATTTATAGTGGTGTGAGTGACGAGTCCAGATTAGATCCAGAGCAGTCCAGAACAGGGAAGCCCTGGGAAGAAGTGACTTAAGGGAAAGAACGAAAATCAGTGGCTTGGATGGTCTAGAGATGAGGCAACAGCAGAACTGAAAGACTCTTCACACTGCCTCACCATCTTCTGTGGTCATTCGGTAAAAGTAACTATTCACTTTCTATAGTTTCTATTGTATTTGTTTTTAGCTTTTATATTCCTATGTGAGGTAATTTTTATATTCCTATTTTTATATTCCTATCTGAGGTAATTTTCTGACCAATTTTAGCTAGAAAATGTAGGCTAGAGCTCAGAAAAGATTTACATGATTCTGAATCCAAAACTTGATGTTTTAAAGTACTCCAATCAACAAGTTAATTGTGAGAAGATTTGCACTTTTCAAAACAAATTCTGATACTTTGGAAAATATCCTTTCATAAGGATATAATAACACTAAAAATTAAATTGATATAAAATTTGTCATGAATTGACTCTTTTTATAGTGTTATTTCTGAATTTATTCTCAGAAAAGCAAAGGAAGTAACTGTGCAGAACTATCTTCATTTTGATTAAGGATATTCTCTGAGACTATCTGATTCCATACCTATGATACAAAGTAAATTGACCATTAAAAAAAAAAGTGCTCAAGTCTAAACATACTTTGAAGGTTCTTCAAATATTCTCTTCTAAAGACTTCAATATAGAAGTCAGAATTATCAGGCGAATATCATTACACTGTTAGGTTCTGTGTTCTACAGTTCTTCACATGAACTCACTGTGAAATTATCGACAATTAGGGAAACCACTTGTTCCCAAGGATAAGAGAAGTTTATTTAATACACGTGGGGCAGTAATCATGATCAATGTAAATTTCCAGGCCCAGATTGTGGAAGTTGTTGGTGCTGGCAGTGTGCTTGGGGTATACACATGCGCACTCACCCAATGTTGTTCAGTGTTTTGTGGCAAAAATCAGGGTTAGTTTGTCCATTTCCAATCTGAAATTATGATGTTTTGAATGTGTCCTGATTTCTGGGTTACTAGTTTTCAAGTGGCAGCTTTGCTTCTTCCGCTTATTTTTTATTGTTATTTGTCCTTGGACATTTTCTTTGCTTACAGTAGTGCTTTAAAAGTGTATTTGTTGTAAATTATCTAGGATCAAGTTGTAGTCTCATAAGAAGTCCCTTCAGGATAGCTTTCTGTCATACTGTTACAAATGGGATTTCCTTCGGAGATATTTTTAAAGGTTTAGGTATTTCCATAACCCTTACTTAAATATTTGATCTTAGGAAATGTGTGTCCTTTGAAGTCTCCTTTCAAATTTTTAGGTAGGTTAAGAAAGTATTTCAGTATGCAACAACTGGAAAAAAAATCCATTATTCTTTGTAAATATAAAAAAGAAATTTATCTACCCTAAAATAAATCTTTTTCAAGGCTAATATCTTTCTGTCTCTTATCTCTTGAAATAGTTGAAAAGATAAGGGAAAAAACTAAGATTTATTGTGTCTTGCAATGTGCCAGATATTTTAGTAGTTGTTTTTAGTTTTACATCTCAACAAATTCTCAGATAAATTTTATGACAGATTGTTTGGGGCATTTTTAAATTGAGGAAAGAAGGATGAAAGGCTGGAGATTTGGCTCAGTGGTTCCAGCACCTGCCTCACAAGCACAAGGTCCCTGGTTCAATCCCCAGTAACCAGATACAACAATACTGGACGTGGTGGCCATGTCCACTGGCAATCAGTACCTCATACTACAGATGCCGGGCTTGGTGGCTCACGCCTGTAATCCCAGCACTCAGGAGGCAGAGGCAGGAGGATTGCTGAGTTCAAGGCTTGCCTGGGGTACATAGTGAGCTCAGTAAGGCCAGCCTGAACTACAAAGCGAGTCCCTGTCTCAAAAAAAAAAAAAAAAAAATGAAGAGTTTTGCAGAAGTTAATGACAATTTAAGGATTTTAAATTGAGATCTGTCTGACTTCAATATTGTTCTACTGTATATTATTATCATCTCTCTGCCTCTTTCATTCTTCCTATATTATGGTTTAAATCTCAAATGTCTCTAAGAATGTCATGTGTGATGTGGTGCTGCTTCTGGAAGGTGATTGGTTCATGGGGACACAAAGGGATCAGTGGCTTAATTCACTGCTGAGTTACCAGCTGAATGTGGTGTTCCCGGTTACGAATATGCTTGAATTTATGAACTGCGTAAGATGTATTTTCTTTCACTTTTTAGTCAGCATCTATTTAGGATTAAACAGCTACTATTCTTTATTTCTGTCTTATTGTTTCCAACTCATATTTCTCCTTTTTAAAGGACTTCATTCGATATTGGTTCTCTTGAAAAGTACCTGTATTTCCAGTTTATGATTTATAATATTTGAGTGTTCTTAAAAATCTTTTATATGACTTACATCCTCATCAAACTAATCACACAGGATTCTCATGTTTATTTCAATTCCTCCTGCTCTGGTTTTTTATTTTTCAGTTATCTTTGTCAGTTTTTTAAAGTATAACTATATGCCTTCAAATATTGGTTTTGCATTGGTATTTCTCCTTTATATCTAGGATTTTGATTAAAGATAAATTGTCCTTTTATTTGTTTTTACATTTTGTCCTGAAATATTTTCTTCATGTGATTGATGTTTCATTCATTTTTTTTCCAGTCATCTTTAAAAAAATATATCTATTTTCTTTTTAAACGATGTATTAACTAGTTGTCAGTTATAATATCGAAGATTTCTGTGGTTTCCTTGAGTTCTGTAAAGTTGTTGATTCATCTTTAACTTCTGGAAGTATGAATCATATCTTTACTTATTAACTTTGCTCAGTCCCCTATTAATCTTTATTATCTTTATTATTTGTATTATCAGTCATCATTTATCTTTGAACATATTGTCCTATAGTTGAGTTGCTATAACTTGCACGAAAATTTGAAGAGATGTTTTTAAAATCTAAAGTGTTACATTCTCCTAGGAAGGGCTTATTTTTGGTTTCTTTAAAAGGTAGCATGGCTATAGGTCAGATGTTTGGTTATTCTTGGAAAAAATTGTCCAGTTGTATTTCCTCCTTTTTCGTAAAACAGAACATGTTACAGGAGTCACTTGTGAAACGTTCAGCTGTTTATGTATGCTTCTTGGATACGGAGCCATAAGTAAAGACGTTTTTAATCTTAGTCCAGCGAGGATGACAGGAAAACTATTTTAGCTGAGGTCGCCAGGTAACAATCTCTGTCTTACTTTCCAACCTTCCAACTGCTTTTGTAATGACCATAGATGCTGAGAGAAATGTGGCCAAGTGTCGGTTTGGTTGTCTTTCCTTTCTTTCTGTCTAGAACAGTAGATCTTCAAATTCACATGTTTCTGCTTTTCTTTTTTATGTATGTTTATTCAAATCTAATTTTTAGTTGATATTTTTTGAGAACTTGTTAGTTTTCTTTCATAGCAGTAGAATTTCCATTTTCCTTTCTCTGATGTTCAGTTCCTATTAAACCATTCAAATAAAAATATTTATATATCTAAATCATTTAAATGATGTGTTTTGAATTATCTTTTTTAGTTAAGCAATGTCATCTTGTGATCAGACATTGAGTTATCATTGAGTAATGAATTCTGGAATTAGGATAAATGAATCCAGTTTACATAATATAAGAATTAGAGATATTCATTTTGTATTTTATTCACCTAAAATGTATACTTTTAATACTATTCTGCTGCTCAATATATATTTTCAAATTACTTCCTTTCTCTGAGTCTGTTTTCTCAGATAAAAGAAATGAGTTCAAATAGATGATCATTGAAAGTCCTTCCATATCTAAAATTCTTTAATTTAATAAGGATAAATTAAACTTGAATCTTTGATGATTAAACTTTAATTTGAATCTTGAAATCCATGAGATTTTTATAGTTTCTAAATATAGAATAACATAATATTCTTCCTCAGTTATAGTGCTAGAAGACATCCTACATGACCTGAATAATTTTCAATGCAATAATTACTTTTGAATACATAATTGCCATGAAATTTTGAGGAAGGAATATCCAATAGTATTATGCAATCCACTTTCACATATCAATAAATACTATAAAGACTACTATAATTAGGTTACCATTGTAAGACTATACAATTAATACGAAGACAAATAAGAAGATAACTTGTGTGTGGAGTTAAGACCTTGTGACTTAATATTATATATCATTAAGGAATAATGACCTCATCAAAAAAAATGGTATTGAGACAGTTGGTTACTAGTATTTAAAAGAGAGGAAATCCTTAGTTCACAATAAGTACAGTTAAGACTGAGTAAGCATTCCCACATCAAAATTGCAGCATAAATCTCAAAATGCACATTTCTAAGCCCAAAAACATAACTTGAAAACATATGGTTTATGAAGAGAAATTTTAATGAATAAGATTCAAACTCTGATGTCAGACTCCTGCACAGTTTGACATATTTTGTTATAATTAACGTGAACTTGGAATGGTTTTCTAGAAAGTGGAAACAACATCACCTCTAGGCCTGAAATGTTGATATTAGTACCTAATTATGAGAAATATTATCAGAGTGAAATTGTGCATTATCAAAAACAGTATATAATGAAAAATAGCATAGAATTATTGAAAAGGAATTATATTTGAAAAATCTCGTTATTCTGTGCTGAGGTTGACTTCGTTTGGAGAGGAACTGAAGGCTTGATGAGCATCACTAACTTGGAAGTTCTGTGTGCTCCCTGCCTCAGGATAAGCACTTGTGCATGTCAGAGACGCCAAACGGCAGAGGATGCTAATGCTCCTTCAACTACCTGAATCTAGACAGTTCTATTCAAGGATGCGAAAAAGACAGTTCTTCAGAAGATGGGTTAATGCAAGTGCGATTGGGTAAACTCAGAGATCATGAAAAACGTGTGGCCAAAATCTCTATATTTGCTCCTTCTCACAGTACAGTAACCAAAATGCAGAAACACAAAAAGTGTAGTTTCACTGTTATATTTAGAAAACGACAAAGTTTGTTGATAAAGAAGCCATGTTTTAATGGTTTTTCTAGTTTAACTAAAGATTATGATATCCACGACCCACAGAGGGCTAACTAATGCCATTGGAGGTTAACGAAGTCTACTGAGGACTGGAAATGGTTGATGTAAAGGCTGACACACGGGGACGGTGTGCGGACAGTAAGAGGAAGAAGAGACAATACAGTAGTGGCAGAGAACGATACTACATGGTCAGTTTACAGAATTAAAACACAAACAGGCGTATCTAAGAATTAAACTTGGGAGTCATCAATGACTTTATAAACTCAATTTAAAAAAATCACTAAAGCCTATCTGGGGGAAATGTCTTTTTAAATTTTTAAACAGTGTATAATGTGGGTTAAGTAGAGGTCGGTGATGATAACTTTATTTACACTTTCGCATATCACCACTGTATAGAAGTGCCTGATCTAGAAATAGACTTTAAATTGTGGCATATAATCACGTCCACTGTCCTTACAACCTATCTTGTTGATCTTAACAAATTTCTAAAACCGTGAGGATAATGGCATATAGACGTGGAAAGGGATAGAAATAACCCTCTAAACTTCATTGCAAATATTTCCCTTTGGCAAGGAAAGTAGCTCCCATTGCAAAGTTCAAGTAGTCACCTGTCACCCAAGAACTTTTGTTTCAACTCACACCGCAGAGCATCATTTCATCTTTTCCTATAAGAAGCTGAAAAGGTCAAATGGTGACAGTCGTACAGCCAAAGCATTTAAAGTCTAAGTCACTGAAACACTTGTTAATCTGGAAAGTGCTTCAACTTTCCTACATTATTGCAAAAGAAGGCCTATTTTATCCATAACAGTATAAATTTTTTGAATACATTTTAATTTTAATCACTATTGGGTTAAAATTAAAATATGAAAAAGCTAATTTGTTTTGAACTTGGCTTTTCTAATTAAGGGAGCTTTCCATGGAAGAACTGTTCTTGTTTCTTTTTATGGCCTCTTGTATCTCTCAAAGATGAATCCTAATAAATTGCCAGATGTAACTTAAAGAGTAGAATTTATACATCACTTTTATTCATTGCTGGCAAATGCCACAAAAAAGAACAGCGACAAATTGAAGTTAATTTGTAATTGAAACTGACTATTACTAAAAGAAATTTAGCTGTACAGAACCTTGACGGGTTCAAAAGATGAATTTCTTGATGCATCTTTGTTATTTAAAATTATTTTAAATCATTTAATAGAAGTCTAAATATGGAAAGGCCAGAAAGCATTAGAATCCATTTCATGTTCTTTTTAAAACTCATAGGATAAAATGCCTTTGAAGGTGAATTAAAATGTATTTCAGGGAATTTTAGCAACACTGGGGAAGGTTTTAAGGCCATTGCTCCATACTAAGGGCTGATACAATGTAATATAAAACTTCAGAAATTAAAAGAAAAATAAATTTTATGATAGCCAAGGATTATAATATACTCTCACAAGATACTCAATTTTTAAACTTTCTGTTTTCATAAATTGACTACATTTGTTTGATACATACATATTTAGGAATGCATATATATATATATATAGAGAGAGAGAGAGAGAGAGAGAGAGAGACAGAGGGGAAGAAAGAGAGAGAGAGAGAGAATGGATAATTTCATAACTTTAGCAACCTAATGTTTTCCAAGCACACAATCCTATCATAAATTAATTCTTGTCATTTGCTACAAAAAGTAGTACTTAATTCAGTTTAATTGGACTGCTTCTCCACTAGTAGTAGTATAGCCAATAATTTTTTTTTTTTTTTTGAGACAGGGTCTCGCTTTGTAGTTCAGGCTGGCCCTGAGCTCACTATGTAGCCCAGGCAAGCCTCGAACTCAGCAATCCTCCTGCCTCTGCCTCCCGAGTGCTGGGATGACAGGCATGAACCACCACTCCTGGAATAGCCAATAATTTTTTAATATGTAAAATACACGACATGGATAAACATATCCAATATGAAGTCTTTGCCAATTAGAATTAATAAGTTTGTTGACTTTGCTTCTTATTTTTATAGAACTTATTGAATATCCGCTTTAGGGAGAAACGACTGAAGCACTTGCTTCTCTAACACGGGTCTTACCATTTCCTGTATTAATATCCTGTTCTATTTATTAGCATCTGAGGGAAGAATCGACAGCAAAAAATAATAGCTGAACCCAATGGAAATGCTGTAGCACCAAAAGAATTTGTGGTCAAAATATACTCGATCGGGGCGGGAAAATGTAAGTTGGGGGCGGAATCCGACTGCATCCGAGTTTCTGGGGCCGCCTGCCTGGAGGGCTATGTCGTGCAGGCCGTCGGCTTGGCTGCGCAGTGGTGTGGCCCCGGCCGGGCCTGCCGACGAGGCCCAGAGCTGAACGCGAGGAGAAAGACTGCGCTTCTGGGCGGGCTGAGGGGGAGGTGTCGAGGCCGCGGCCCGGAAGTGGGCGGGGCGCCACAGACGGAAGAGCGGCCCAGTCAGGCCTGCGGAAATGGGGCCGCCGAGAGCGCGGCTTCAGCCCTGGCGGGCCAGAAACCTAGGCTACCACGCCGGGCCCTTCCGGGCGAGCCGTGAGTGAACGGTTAAGGACTGGGAGCCAAGTCGGCTGCTCTTTGGCGTAAATCGCAATCGATTAGGGATCGGTTCTCAGACTCAAGTTCGAAGTGAGATTTCAGGTAAGTGAGGCCGCCATTGGGGCTTTGAACACCTCAGAAGGGGAGAATGGATTTATCAGGAGTGAAAAAGAAGAGCTTGCTAGGAGTCAAAGAAAATAATAAAAAGTCCAGCACTAGGGCTCCTTCTCCTGCCAAACGCAAAGACCGCTCTGAGGAAGAGTCCAAGGATCGCTCTAAAGACAAGGGGGCCCCCAAGGAATCTAGTGAGAAGGACCGCGGCAGGGATAAGACCCGGAAGAGGCGCGGTGCTTCCAGTGCAAGCAGCAGAACCAGGTCTCGGTCCAGCTCAGCTTCCAGTTCAGGCTCTAGCACCAGTGCAGGCTCAAGCAGTGGCTCCAGTTCCTCTTCAGCATCCAGCCGTTCTGGAAGCTCTAGTACATCCCGCAGCTCCTCTGGCTCCCCAAGCCCTTCTCGGCGCAGACGTGACAATAGACGGCGCTCCCGCTCCAAGTCCAAACCACCTAAAAGAGATGAAAAGGAGAGGAAAAGGCGAAGCCCTTCCCCTAAACCCACCAAAGTACACATTGGGAGGCTTACCAGGAATGTGACTAAGGATCACATCATGGAGATATTTTCCACCTATGGGAAGATGAAAATGATTGACATGCCTGTAGAAAGGATGCATCCTCATCTCTCCAAAGGCTATGCATACGTGGAGTTTGAGAATCCTGATGAAGCTGAGAAAGCACTGAAGCACATGGACGGAGGACAAATTGATGGTCAGGAGATCACTGCTACTGCTGTGCTGGCCCCCTGGCCTAGGCCCCCACCCCGACGATTCAGCCCTCCCAGGAGAATGCTACCACCACCTCCTATGTGGCGCAGGTCACCCCCACGGATGAGGAGAAGGTCGCGCTCTCCAAGACGCAGGTCTCCTGTACGCAGGCGGTCTCGCTCTCCTGGCCGCTGCCGCCATAGGAGCCGCTCTAGCTCCAATTCTTCCCGATAAGCAAGACTGTGGAAGCTCACCCTTGTAACTTATGTCCCACTCAGCTCAGTTTTGTCACTTCTGTAGTCTAAGGAGAGGATCCCTCACTCAGGCAGGCTTCAAAGGCAGCAGTGGAGACACTTGCTCTTCATGCAGGTTCTGGCTGCAGATGTACTGTTGGTTTAGGGCTGTGCCCATAAAGATGCCCTGCAGTTTTCTGTCTAGGAAGCTCACCTACTCCCATCTCATGAGATCTGTTCAGGGCAGCGACTATAGGGACAAGGAAGCTTTCAGGTGGCATGATGCCCTAGTCTTTCCAGATGACTCTCAGGAGCAGTCCGGGAATCTGGTCATATCTTGGGGACCAATCCACCATTCCCCTTTGATCCCTGCTTGAGTCTACTCTTACAGCCTCTAGGACCAGACACCTAGAAAGAGTCCCCCTTGCCCTGTTGTCATAAAGGTTCTGTCTCTGTTCTCACTGATACACTCACCCCATTTATCTCCTTCACTCTCAAATGTTGGTGAGCAATTTGAAAGCCACCTTTGCAGGTCGTCATGGAGCCCCTATTCTCTTGCCATTCATGGTGGTCATGCAGGTTAACTTGGCAACATGTACATTGCTTTTTTGGCTTTTATTGTACAGTCACTGCTATAAAATTTGAGTTTTGTAACTAGCATTTTAGGTAAGATTGTGTTTGTACTTTGTTGTGTAGAGTAAAGGAGTTGTATTGAATAAACCTAGGATTAGAATGCAAAAAAAATATACTCAATCATTGGACAATTTGATTGTATTTTGATCAATTCTTTGCTTAATTACTAGGATCGGAGGCAATTTAGCAATAAGAATATTTAACGTGCATTAGAGTTTCTATGTTTTCATATAGGATTAATAAGTTGGATAATAACAAAAAGGATACCATTTTTAATCACTTTATTTAAAATATTATTGCATTTTTCATCTCCAAATGCCCAGGCAGATTGGACACCACAGCTGTAATGGAAATTTCACGAAGTGGAAAGTGAAATGAGTTGGAAATACCATGATGACAGGTATAAAACAATGATAGGCAAATTGGTTGGTTAACTAAAACATTCCTGCTGGTTGATAATATTTAGACTGTCACATTGAATGACAGGATTAGAGATTAGAAATTTAAATATTCAACATCCATGCTTGATATTATTTTCACCATAAAAATAAAAGAGAGGCGTGACAAAGGGACAAAAATATATGTGTTAAAAATCTACCATAAAATCACTTCTCTAAATATCTGCAGATTAGGTACACAGAGAAAGTCACTGTAAAAGTCCAAGAGCTGATATTTGTTGCAAAACACATTATTGGAACACTCAGCTAAATTATCTGGTGGAACAGAATATACAAACCCTTTTGCCATTTTCTCATTAACAATACACTATGTGCTGTTTCTTTATTTCTGGGCAGTTTGAAAATCCTAATGCTTTGTGTTACTGAAATTAGGGTTTGGGGTGAGAGCTAGGTACTGTTGTATCCATAGACTGCACAGTTTGAGAAATGCTTGTTTGCTGTATGTCTACCAGAAAATATTTGAATATTTCTAAAAATAATCCTCTCATATATGGTTTTAGGTATATTTCTGTGACTAGAGTCTTAACATAAGATTGGGTTTTCTTCTCATTGTATATTTTTTCATAGTAAAATAAATGATTACTTTCTTGACTCTAAAGCCTAATAAAGAACATATTTCCACTTTCAATAAAACAAATGACCTGCAGATGGTAAATTAAGATTTCACACATTTTTGGGTCTGGAGAGTTAGCTCAGTGGTTCCAGCACCTGCCTGGAAAGCACAAGGTCCCTGGTTCAATCCCGGTAACCACATACAACATTACTGGGTATGGTGACTCACACCCACCAGCAATCAGTACCACATAGCGCAGTGCTGGGTGTGATGACTCACACCTGTAATCCCAGCACTTGGGGAGGCAGAGGCAGGAGGATTACTGAGTTTGAGGTTTGTCTGGGCTACATAGTGAGCTCAGAGCCAGCCTGAACTACAAAGTGAGACCCTGTCTCAAAGAGAAAAAAAGATCTTATACATTTTATCTTATAATTACAAAAGTATTCTCAGAGAAAATCATAATACATTTTTGACAAGCATTTAGTTATTTATTGCACATGGTGTATTTTCCTGCTTTGCCAACAATAAGATCATCCTTTGTTAAGTTCACAACTATCTTGGTACCTCTAAAGATTATACTCAACTGATAAATTGTAATTAAACAATGTGATCTATATACACTTGACTTCAATACATGAACATGAGATTGGTCTATCTTGTCTAAGTAGGATGCTAATACAGTATGTTTCCACTGCCAGTGGTTATTTTTTTATTCTCCAAGCTTCCCTAGTTTGCATAAGTTATAACGTCCCTCTATGTTTAAAAGCTCCCTTTTCTGATATGACTTTTTATAGGAGTTAAACTTAAATGTGAATGATTAATAAAAAAGAAGGAGTAAATTATCTATTGGGGTTGAGGAAAAACTCCACATATTTTCCATGAGCAGAATCCTGGTGAAACACAATGACCTTATGTGCATATCTCCCCTAAAACTTACACCAGTTAAGTGGAAAGGGCTTTCATTTTATCCCTTAAATATCCTGGAACTCTATCACACCTTAGTACTGTCCAATAACGTTGCCAATCTATGTTTATAAATTAATTTCTGCTATTATGTAAATATTGACTATTATTAACATATCTATATTTGAATTGCTTCCTCCAACAAGCATGATGATCATGACTTCCTTTCCCTTGTAATAGGAAAACTATTACGTTTGTCTTTTTAACCAGTAGGTTAGATAGAAGAGTGACAAGAAGGACTCAACCAGAGCACAGTGTGGGTTCTGGAAGATCCTCGTAAGCGCGCGGATGAGGAAGTTGAAGCACAATAAAGCACGCACTGAAACACTCCCGGCAGACTGCTGCACAACACAAATACTGCTTTAAGGGTAACACAACATTTCTCAAGACGGTCTGGTGACACAATAAAGGTGAACATTTTCAGTTTTCTTCTTCAGTCTCTTATCTTCCACAACCTAATTCTACTTCTTTGTTTCATCTTCCCCACCCCTTTATATTTTTCCTCCTCTTTCTTCTTTTATAACGAACTTCCTTATTACGTCTTTATCAGCACCTGTCAGGAGTGCATGCATTTTGCAATCATCTTGGGGAGTTGGGACATGTACATAGTGCAACTTGTTTCTTTTTATAATCCCTTTTTCCCTTTACTTCCTGCTCCGCTAGCTCCTCTTTGTCCTTTTGGATTCTTGTTGATTTTAATTCATGTTTGTGGCATATAACATCCAAATTCATTGAGATCACTAAGGCTTCACCCACAGCTTATCTCCACTCTGCTATTTTCCCACCCCTGCCCCTCCCCCGACCCCAGGATCGCATCCTTTGCAGGAGAGCCACACCCCTCTCGTTCTATTCTTTATTTATTCTTCTCTGAGATTGAACTTTGCCTTTTTCAGGTGCAGGATACCAGACGGTATTCAAGCTTGTGCGTCAGGTTTATTTCACTGAGTAGTATGTTTTCCAGATGTCCCCATTTTTCTAAAAATGTATCCTTCTTTATAAATGAGCAGCGCTCCATTATATATAACTACTACATTTTCTTCATCGGGTTGTTGATGGGGATTATGGCTGCTTCCAGGGTGCAGCTCTTATGAAATAGGCTTCCATAAACGTTGGTGTATACATATCCCTACAGCATGTTGTTTTACATTCTTTGAAGGAGATAGCTAGGAGTGGGATGGCTGGGTCACATGGAATTTCTAATTTTAGTTCTTTGAGAAATTTCCACACTTCTTTACAGAGTGGTTATTCTTCTTTATACCACATCAATAATATACAAAGCTTCCTTTCCACCACAGTCATGTCAGCATTTGCTATTTTTTTCTTGATGATTGTGATTCTTCCTGGAATGAGATGAAATCTTAGCATTGTTTAAATTTTCATCTTTCTAATGGGCAAAGATATTGAACATTTTTTTTTAGTATGTCTGTTGATCCTTTCTGAAATGTGTATTCATTTGACTGGTCAATTTCATAACTGAGTCTTTATTATTAGGTACAGCAAGAGAATCAGTAGAGGCCAGTGACAACCTATAAGATGTAAAAAAAAAAGTTTGCCAGCTACTCAGAGTATTTATTTTTGAAGTATATAAAGAATGCAAAAGGACTTCATTATTTCTTATGTCATATTGGTATCAAGAACAAACCTGGCTAAGAAAATAATGACAATCATTATTTTCATGTAGGAACACATGCTTTTCTTTTTCTATGCTCTAAATTGAAAAGCCAAGTTAGTAAGGGTTAATGGATATGGTAGATTATCACCTTCCAAATATAATAAGTAACTAAAGTGCTAGGAATTAGTATCATGAAAAAAATAAAGAATGTATCTTTACATTATACAGTAAATGATTTAACAAAGCAAAGGGATGGGAAGTAAACTTTATTTTAAATTTGTTCTCAGTTTTCCAAATGGCCATAGGATATCATTTAAAGTTTTTCCATTAGTAAATTCCTAGGCATTCTAAAAATTAATCTTCTAGTACCATTTGTTCTGCTAAAATACATGTCAGGAAGTTCCACTGGTTACAACTATCACTCATTTTTTACCTCTGTAGAACACTAACCAATTAAAAGTAATGTTCAGCCCATTTGTAGCAAAGATCTATAGCACTTCTTCCTTCAGGGATAACTTTACTTTGGTCTGTTCCTCATGGAATATGCTATGCCTCAGAGTATTTTCAGTAGACTCTCTCTAGAACAAGGTAAACTAGAGATTTTTAGAGATTAATCCTGTATGTTAGCTCAACATTTTACCATCTCATCATGCGGACAATTGAACTCAATCTTGGATGCATTAGTTCCACACAGATCAGAACTCCAAGGATAAACTAGAATATTTCCTGGGAAACTACAAACGCACTGAGATTTTATACTTTATTCAGGTAAACATAAGGAGCTCAGTTTCACTGCAAATAGAACTTCAATATGCAGGTACACACACAACACTGTGTTAACAATCTAATTTTTTTTTTACAAATCTTTAATTTCATCATTCCATATACCTGTCATGTAGTTTATTTTCCATATTTATAGGTAGGCCCTGGATCTCAGACAGAAAGACAAATGCACTTAGCTTACTCCAACTTTATTCTCTGACAGGCAGATCTGTAGATAATTTCTACTGAGAAAAAGGCCAAAAATATAATATGTGACTAATTATTTGGCAACAATATCATATTTGAAAAACATTTATCCTAGTAATTTCTGGTGTGTTCAAGTACCTTTGACAACAAAAGCTTAACTGTAGAGTACAAAGTCTCTATCCTGAGAAAACACACGAATGGAAAAATAGATACTGTGTTTTGTAGAAGATTTGATGCTGTTAAATTTCCACAACCTTTCAGGCAACTATCATGTTTTCTGTCTTATAATGAGAGCTCCAAGTTGAATCATCATGGTTGAATGCACCCTATCACACCTTTGGATTAAGAAAGTGGAACTTAGAAGCATTTGTGAAGTATTTCTTGATTATTCACAAGGTAACTCCTGATTGAAATAGGCTTCACCAAAGCATACAGTTCATCCCAGTATATGGTGAATGCACTGAACTGTGGTTTGACAAATTGACCTTCCAATATTATTATGACCTTGAAATTGTCATGAAGATCATGATACATTTTCATTCTTCTTTTCTAAATGGAATTTGATGTTGCATTTCTATGAGAGAGGGGATATAAAATCAATGTACTTGATAATTTTTTGAGAGGGCAGAAATGACAGTTTTGTAGTTAATTTACATGACCCAAGAAAATATATTTTTAATCTCCATTTTCATTCATATTTACTTATTTGTGGGTATATTATTAGAACAGGAAACTCTGTGGAAGGGATAAAGCTTATGGCATACATTATAAATATTTAATCATTTTTGTTTTTCATAAAAATTCTTTTGGATCCTTATGGGGAACACTTCAAATAACTAATCATTGTGAAGATTTTAAGATTTTTGTATTTCATACTAGGTCATATTGTCTTCAAACACAATGAGGTGACTTAGAATCCAGAGTAAACCATGATGTATGTGTTGTCATTGATACAAAGTTGATTTATTTAATTTCATTCAGTTTATTTTTGAATGAGAGGTAAAACTGTACTTTTTTGTATAACATAATGTTCTGAAGTATTTATTCATTACCAAATAAGCCTAGCTAATGACTATAAGAATTTCACATATGTGTGTATTGTGTGTGTGTGTGTGAGAGAGAGAGAGACAGACAGACAGACAGAGACAGAGATAGAGACAAAGGGAAAGAGACTGTGTGTTAACTTTCTTAATGTTCTTTAAGGATATATTATCAACAATAATCATTCTATGGCAGATTTGTTGAACTTGTTCCTCTGATATCACTAAAATTTTGTTTCTTTTGTCTAATATCTTTCCGTCTTTCCCCACCTAACCACGCTAGTGCATGATAAGCGCCAGTCTCTATTTTTGTAAGACCAGCTTCTTTCGGTTTTCAGATGAGTGAGGTCATGTAGTGCTTGTCCTTTTATGTCTGACTTATTTCATTTTTTTATAGCTTCAGAGTGAGATTTAGTTGGAGCCATTATCTTTTCCTTTTCTGTTCTTATCTATAAAACCTAGAGTTTTGCCATTTTGAGAAATTTGATAACAGAAAGTATGTCTAATATTTCTTCTATTATGTATGTAATTCTACAAAGAGTGCAATTCTACCCTAGTGAAAAATATTTGAATATGAATAAACTTTCTAAAAATCCTCATTTATGTGACTTTTAAAGAGATATTCAAATTTAGATTTTCGTCACTGTGATTTAAAATTTTGGAGCAGAAATTCAAATTTCCCTTCAAAAATAAATTCTATCTTTGTGAACATAGAATATAACTTTTGAAAAAATCCTTTCTAGAATTCAAGAGCATACTTCAAATAAAACATCATCTAGACTTGTGAGTAAATGAACTGAAGAGTTTTTCCTTTTTTCTCTATATTTCTAGCAATTTCTCTGTGCAGTGTAGTCTATATCTCAATGTTAAGCAATTCTAGTTGCTATTGGTCTTTCTAATATTGGCCAAAATTTTTACATTATATCCTCAACCTAGTAAAAAAAAATCTTACCTATTAGAATATTAAAAGTAAATTATTACTAGCAATTCTTTAGCCAGAATTACTAGAAACATGTCTCTTAGGATTATTAAAAAAAAGCAAGATCTCCTTTCTTGCCACTTTTTTCAACGCAGTCCTGAGATTTAAGATCTTAAATATTGTAAGTTCCAAGTAAAATTAAGCAAAGGAACAAATACTGGAAAATAAATAACAATTTATGTTCATGTGTAAACAATATGGTTGTGTAAAGAAAATTATACAGTTTCTAACATGTTAAAATTAAGCTTCACTTACTAAGGTTGCAAAATACAAGTCTAACAAAAGTAAAACAACTTATAGGCTAACAGGATAAATTGAAAAATGAAACGTAACAGTTTTAGAAGAGCATGAAAAATAAAGTATTGAGTTAACTATGCCAGATCAGTAAAATGGACAAGTACAAGTCACTGATAGTGAATTAAAGAGAATCTAAAGAAATGGAGATCTCCAATGTGATCGTAAGCTAGGTCTGGGCCAGGAAACTGTTAGAGAGATGAAGGAAGACGAGAGAGAGAGAGACGGGGTTTCTTCATCAGGGATCACGGGTCATCCCTGGAGGAAGACTTCAGGGCAGTGAAGCTCTGAACTGACTTAAACCCACACAGTTGAGAGGAACAGCAAAGGCTTAGAGTTCTGCTGAGCACAGATGTTTGTTTTAGGTAGCACGGCGGGCAAGCGAGACTCAGGGACAGTTTGGCTGAATAATTCACTCTTATCCGATTGTCCCCTCAGGAGCTTCTCATTTTCCCCGTAAGGTCCATCTCTGCTCAAATTGGCAAAACAGCCTGAGCTAGCAGTCTTCTGCCTCCAGGTCTACTCAAGCAGACGTGCACCCTTGGGTGTTCCAAGGAACTCCTCGTGTCTTTCTTTAAGCAGGTGTTTAATAAAGCACACTTAGTTTTGTTGTGTTTGGCTTGCCAATACCATCATCCCGATTTTACAGAGTAGATAAAGGGGCAAAAGTGCAACTAATAACAAGACAGCAGTGCCAGGAGACTACGGCAAGCGTGACCAGGAAGGGGTTTGGGGAGTCCTGTTGTCATGTGCGTTGCAGGACTTTATCTGCTCACTGAATACGTTTTTCCAGGCTCTTCTCCAGTTGTCTCTCTGGCATCAGGAAGGGAGGTGGATCTTTCTCTTCTTGCCAATAGAGACTCTAAAGCTTGTGAAGTCGGACGTCCTCCTTTGAAGGCCATGACAAGGCTTTACCAACCATGTTAGCAGCTGATTCCTTGAGAAATAAGACCTTATCAAAACCTTAAGTGAACGTGCTTTTTTTTAGAACTACTGGATATTTTGCATACATGGGCTTAGATGTTCAGTGTGGATTTTGTAGCGTTATCAGCTTGATCATAAAGATTGAAAAAATGAAGAGTAATCAGACCCGTATGTGAAGAAGCAGAAAATAAATCAAACTGGTCCAGGGGAATGGAAGACAGACTCAGAAGTTTTGGAGGAAAAGCATATATTGCCTGGTCAGACTTACCTGGAATTGTTTCCAAAGCAGAGCATAGGATCACAGAATCGAGTAAGGACTACATAAGAAGTGGAAAAATACAGCATTAAGGCCTTATTACATTAACTTTCTATCCCAAGTAATATAGGTTAATTGGTCAGAAGGTTACATCATTCTCCACATATTTACATAGCCTCATTTTCATACAGCTCTTCTGGATATAAAGACATTGCTGGGTTAGCTGAAGCTCAGGACCGTAAAAAAGAGAAGGAGGGAAATGGAGAGGGGGCGCTCTCCCGCTTCTTAGGCCTGCCACTTAGCAAAAGAAGCTATTTCCCAATCAGGAGAAGTCCAGGAAGTAAACAGGAATGGGAAAAAATAGAGTTGAATAGGGAACTGTGAAGCTGTAGATACAGTTGGTGATGTTTCATAGCTTGTTCCATTAGCTCTCGCTCCTTTTTGGCCTCTGGTGCCAGGTACAAGGAGAGGAAATACTGTGATCGCTCAGAACTATGTGAGTGGTTGAGGCCGTTCCCAAACTGGGATGGAGCCAATTAATATCACCTAGCATTTTTTGAAAATCATTTAAAGTGGTCAGTTGGTCCCTCACAATAGAGGCCCTTTGGAGGTTGATTATAGCCTCTGTTAAAATGTAACCCAAGTAAGTCCAGGGGGAGGTTTTTGTACTTTAACAGGTGCTACAATCATCCTGAGACTTGTTCTCGCAGTTGATGATATACTTTTAAAAGCTCTAGGGAGTTGCAGTGCTCAACAGGACATCATCCAAGTGATGGGGAATAATTGTCTGAGGCCGCTATTGTCCAATGGGTGCTAGTACCTGAGCCTCAAAAGTTCTAAATCTAGTAGTACCGTACTCTGGGGAAGAGCTGTTTGTTGATAGAATGAAGAGCAAAAGTCAACCTTTTACAATGTAGAGGGTCCAAAAGAATGAAAAAGTAACAGTCACTACTAATGGCCAATCTTGACCATTACAAAGGAACCTCAAACTGCAGAGCCCCCATAAGATGAATGTTTGCCTTGATTGTACAGAGGTCATCTAATAGTCTCCATTTCCCTGACGTTTTTAGTATGATGAAAACAGGAACTCCAAGAATTCTGGGACAATTCTGTATGTTCTTGTTGTAACTGTTTCTGTATTATTTGGTGAGCTTCATGTAATTCTCTCCATTTAAGGGACATTGATCAAGCCAGACTGGTTCCTGTGTAAACCAGGTGAGGCCAATGGAAGTAGTAGTAGTGGAGCTTACAAAAAAGATGGATTATCTAAAGGAAGACCCAACTGTTGTAATAGGTCTCTGCTCCAAAAGTTTATAGAATACCAGTGATACATGTACCATTGGATGAGTGCTGTCTTTCCTCATGGGCCAGTCATGGAAAGAATATCACTGATGCAGAGTTCAAAAGAATGTCTTCCAATTTTCACCAACCCAGAGGAGATTCTTTGGCTAGGCCAAGTTTGAGTCTGTTTGGGTTTGGGTTTTGGTTTTTGCAATAATAGTAACATCTGCTCTTATATCCAAAAATCCTAGGAAGGTTTTATCCTTTTTTTTTTTTAATTGAAAAGACAACGTGGAATGGGAGGCTACAATGGGCTCAGTTCAATAGACCCCCGATCTCTGGTGTTACCATACATACCTGATCTTCCCTTGCCTTTTCTTTAGATTGAGGAACTCAGTATGGCCAGAGGAAGAGTTGAGCAACTTTTATTCCAGGAATAAAAATTTGAATTCCTTTTCCTTCCAATACTATCATCATTTCCTCCACGATAATCTGCATCTACAAGGTGCTGAATCCCTACAAGGTACTGAATTACCTTTTGAGCATTTAGTTCAGACTTTCCCCAAATGGGTTCTCTGCTCCTGGCTGGAAGAGGTCACAAGTCCCCCATGAGGAACTCCTGAGAGACCTTTTTCTCTCACAGCCTAACGTCTATTCTTCTAGTCAATCTGGGGCTTCCCTGAGTGAAAGCACAGAGAGAAAAGACGGTGGTTTTCCCATCTGATCAGTGGCCCTAGCCCTGGTTGTTGTATTCATGGTGGGAAGCTCCAATCTGAGGTGACGGGGAAGGCAGAGGAATCTCCACCTTCGGGATCTTTTGGGGCAGCAGTCGGGGGTGGGGGGCAGAGGGCTTAGTGGGCGACTGACTAGCCTCTTGCACTTCATTTTCCTGATTAACTGAGTCTAGAACAGCGCAGAGGTACCCCATGGTCAGGGTGGCCACCCATATTTTTGTTCTTGTCCTTGAGTTTTTGCTTTCACTCAATACCATAGTTCTAAGTCTGAGGTGCCAGGGTCTGGAAACCACCGGTTGTGCTCAAGCACAAGCTCTAAACGCTTAGGAAGCTGTTTTTCAGTGACGGAAGCTCGAGTCACTTTCAACAGCTGGTGCGAAACCTTGATGCAACTCTTGGTCTGTCAGGAGCAGCTGCCCCGGGGTGAGCCACAGCGGGAAAGTCTGGCCGAAGCCGCTTGCCTCTGTGGAGGGCGCGCCCCGGGCTCCTCGGCTTCCTCACTCACTGTCCCAGCAGCTTCTGTCCCTGTTCAGCGGCCACTTGCTGGTGCCGGCCACAAACCCTGAGACCAACGAAGACAAAAGAGACAGCACAGCTGTGCCAGGGGCCAAGGGGGCGAGTGAAGCCTCAGACTAAGACTCACTGAGGAACATGGAAGGCAGAGAGGTTTGCTGATGGCGGGTGCTTGTGTTGGGGAAGGCCGGCAAGCAGAGCACAGGGGCCGTTTGGCTGAACAGTCAGCGCTCATCTCATTGCTCCTCGGGGGCCTCCTTGGGAAGACACCCTGTCTTCAGAGCAGTCAGGCTCCTCCGGATCAGCGGCGCCCGCCTCCTGACTCCACTTGAGAATTCAGTGACCAGTAGAGTGTGGCCTGGACTCTGCAGTCATGGATTTTAGAACTTGATGTAAAGAATGTGTGTTCTCCAACCTGAATAATAGATTTACTATAATTCTTTTCAAAATATATATTCATGTTTTCCCATAAAACAATGTTTCTTTACAACTATTGTAGAAGGCAAAGGCTAAAGAATAGTTATACATCTTTGAAAGAACAAAGTAGGAAGGTTTATATCGTTGTCATAAAGCTGACCTGAAACAATTGATATAATGTTATGTCAATATTAGTGTGATCAAATCAAAGAATTTAATAGTTAATTCAGAAACAGAAACTTAGAAGATTTTCTACAAACAGGACCTATTAGAGAATAACAAACAATTCATATAATTTTATGTCAATATTAGTGTGATCAAATCAAAGAATATAATAATTAATTCAGAAACAGAAACTTAGATGATTTTCTACAAACAGAACCTAACTCTTCATTAGAGAATAATGCTCTTCAAGCAACATTGCTGAAATATTTAAATGGCTAGGTGGAAAGAGAAATAAACTTCAAACTTCATTTCACATCACACATAAATATTTATTTAAATTGAAACAAACTTCTAAAAATAGAAAATAACATGTAATGTTTTTCATGGTTGTCAAGTGTGAATACCTTCACAGGCTTAATATGGGGAGAGTTTTCTTGCATGAGACAGACACACAGAAGTAACCAAATAAAACAAATAGTTCTGATCACCAAACATAACACTCAGAAAATTAAACTCTTTAATTAATTAGGAATATAAAAACAGTAGGCAAACAGGCAAATACATTACATTTAGGGCATATAAGAAACTTCCATAGCAAAATAATATAAAAATAGAAAACATATAGATAAATGTAAAAGAGAACATCAGAAAATGATTTCTGCAAGACATTACAAAAGATATGGAAAAGATAGATTTATTTATGAGAAAAATATTCAACATTATTACCATTAGGAAAGTGAAAATGCAAAATAAGACTAATAATATTTCATACTCATAAAGTTATTCTATCAAAGTTATGATATTGAGTACGTATATATTTTACCAAGAGAGTGGAATAACTAGAAATGCAATATTGAACATGTGCCAATTATTCTAACATCAATACTTCTCAAGTTTTCTAATGAAATTAAAGAGGAAGAAGCACTTCCAAACTGATTCCAGGAATCTACCACTACCCTGTTCCAAAATCAGCCAAGGATCTGAACAAAAATGGCCATTATGGACGAGTGTCTTTAAAGAATACAAATGAAAAATCCTCAACACGATGCTGTCAAACTGAGTGCAATGAATCACCAGGAACCATAATACATCATGACCAAGTGCACATCATCCCAGGAATGAAAAAAAAAAAAAAGTAATGTCACACAAACAAAAGCAAGGATTATGAAAGAAAAAAAACCTTTCATGAAATTTAACATCTTTTCATAATAGAGAAATTGAGAAAAATGGGGATAAAGTTTACCTCAATTTGATAAATGTCACATGTGACAAACCTATTACCAACATCATATTTGATAGAGGAAAAGTGAAAGCTATTCCTCTAAAATCAGGAATAAGACAAGGTGTCCACTATCACTACTGCCATTAAACATACTACTTGAAACATTAGTTGGTGTAATTAGGCAGGAAAAAGAAATGAAGAGGAAAGAAAGAAAGAAAGAAAGAAAGAAGGAAAGAAAGAAAGAAAGAAAGAAAGAAAGAAAGAAGAAAGAAAGAAAAAGAAAGAAAGAAAGAAAGAAAGAAAGAAAGAAAGAAAGAAAGAAAAGGAAGGAAGAAGAAAAGAAAAGGAATGAAAAAAGAAAGGAAGGAAGGAAGGAAGAAAGAAAGAAAGAAAGAAAGAAAGAAAGAAAGAAAGAAAGAAAGAAAGAAAGAAAGAAAGAAGAAGAAAGAACTCAAAGTATCATTATCAGAAGATGACATGAACCTCTACATAGATGATCTTCCCAAGTCCACCAAAAGGCTTTGGAATTAATAACCTAATTAAGTAATAGAGCAGAATACAAAATAAAAATGAAAGATACACAAGTAAATATTAATTAACTATAAAGAAGGAAAAGTTCAAGATATTTATAGGTAAATGGATGCACCTGGAAAATATAAGGTTCAGTGAAATAAATAAAATACAAACTTAAATGAACTATAGTATCTCTCATTTAAATAAGGCCAGGTACAAGAAGCATAATAGATGAATGGGAAGAGAAAAGGAAATTGATCTCCTGCAAATGAAAAAGCATCCAGAATCTGAGGGTGAGGGGAGATGGTGAGAGGAAGGAAAAATAAGTAGACAAAAAATAGTCATAAGCAAGAATCCAGTATCTCAGTGAATAAATATTATACATCATCACATGAACAAAGATTAATAGTATCAACATGAACGACAATAGAGAAACAGGAATTAGGGCAAGAAGTGGAATGGAAAAGGAAGGGGACTAAAAAGGAAGCAAGTTGAATTATGTCCATGTACCATCCCCCAAGATGGTTACAAACTACATGCACTTCCAAACATGTACCGAAAAAAAATTTAAAAGAAAAATCAATAGCATTCCAATACATTAATAATGAAGCTATTGGGCCAGGGATTTAGCTCAGTGGTTCTGGCGCCTGCCTCACAAGCGCAAGGTCCTGAGTTCAATCCCTGGCAACCACATACAATGCTGGGTGTGGTGACTCACGCCCACCAGCAATCAATACCACATACCATAGTGCTGGGCGTGGTGGCTTATGACTATCATCCCGGCACTGGGGAGGCAGAGGCAGGAGGATTGCTGAGTTCCAGGCTTCCCTGGGCTACATAGTGAGCTCAGGGCCAGCCTGAACTACAAAGCGAGACCCTGTCTCAACAACAACAATAACAACAACAACAACAACAAAGAAGAAGAAGCAGCTATTGAGAAAGAAATTAGGAAAAAATTGTCATTCACAATAGCACTATGGAAAATTAAATTCATAGATTTTAAGCTAACTAAGGGAGTAAAAGACCTCTACAACAACAAGAAAATAATGTAGAATTCTGAAAAAGAAAACAGAAGGGAACATCAGAAAATGGAAAAAAAAATCTTCCTACATAGAAAGAAATATATCCAAGTGAGCTTACCTCTAAAATTGATAGACAGATTTAATACAATCCCAGTAAAAATCCTAACAATCCTCTTCACAAAAAAATAAAAAATAAAAAAAAATAAAAAATCAATCCAGGGTAAAAAGACCAAGTGGAAGTGATCACAATTCCAGACTTGAAGTTATATTGCAAAACTATCATAATAAAAACAATACGTTACTGGCACAAAAATGACATGGAACTGAATGGAGGTTGCAGAAACAACCGCAAACACATTCAATTCTTTGATTGTTTACAAAGAAGTCAAACACGTGCCCTGAGGAAGCCTCTGCACTGAACGGTTTGGGGGAAACTGGCTGTCCATGTGCAGAAGACTGAATAAAGAAAACATGGTATTTTTAACCCAAGGGCGCCTATGTCTTAAAGGAGGACAAATAACTCATTTGTAGGAAAATGGCTGCATTTTGAGATCGTAATGTTAAGTGAAATAAACCAGACACACAAACTTTAAAAATGCATAGTTCCTCTATCCAAGAAACTCCAAACGTAAATAAGAGGCAAAATAAAAGATGGATAGTAGAAAGTAGGGAGATAGATATTTCTCAAAGAAGAAGTTTATGGAGAGGTGGAGCAGAGGAGAGGGAGGAGAAGGAAAGGCGTGAAAAGCGAATGAAGCTGTGTCATGCACAGGTACCGACTTCACATCAGGGGCGTGAGCCTTGTGTACAGCACACATGGACCAAGCAGAGGAGAGGGCGGGAAGGGAAATGGAATGAAAAAGAAATTAAAATGTATTACTTACATGTACAACCCTCCACAAAAGTGTAATTGTTGTGTATTATAAACATACAGTAAAAAAAAAATCATCTAAAAATGTAGTCAGCCTACAAAACACCAAGCCTAGTCTTAGTGAAATTAAAATGCATGCATAAAAAAACCCCCAAGACTTCTCATTTTTTGTACAGCATATATGGAGCTCAAATGTTTGAATGAAAAAGCCAGAGACTAAGGTGGTTAGATTATTAAGGACAGGATTTGGAGGCCAGCCTGAGCAACACAGTAAAAACTTGTCTATACATACACACCTGCATACATTGGTAAATGAAAGTGTACTATTTTAAATGCTTGTTATTATTATTACTGTGATTGAACTCATAACTCATGCTGTAAAGTAATATAAAATGAATCAATATTGTTCTTGTCTGTTTCATATTGGTTGTTTGTGAGTTGCTGATACCAAAATGAAATTCTTTTTGTCAGACACAGACAAAATTAGAGCCAGGAAGTTTGGGGGGAACTAAAACCCGCCTCTTTCAGATAAGTACTGACTCAAGGATTGTAAAATAGCATCCAAACAAAATCCTTCTCAACTACATGCACCCCATACTTTGGACATTTCCGGCAAGTGCATATGAATTTGGTGGCTGTTTGTCATTAATATTCAAACTGTTTTGAGATAGTACTCTCCTAGCAACAGCTGATGTTAAGACCATCCTAAGGACTTCAAGGTCACTCTCTGTCCAAGTAGCTTGTATCAATCTGTCCCTTTTTGCTATTAAAAGCTATAAAAAAAGATTTCCTTTTACTCCTCTTCTGTTGTAGCTATAGAGATAACATGCAGACTGCATTATAGTTCTTTTTGCTTAACTTGAAATTATTATTATTATTATTATTATTATTTGGAGACATTGTCCCCTGTTGGGTAGATTCTACAAAAACTAGTGTTAGACAATAAATTCAAATAATTTTGTCCTAGGTGTCTTTTCTCTTGAGGTACATCTATATTTTAAGAGCTTAACAAAAATCTACCACTTAAAATTGGACACATTCATGCTTGCTAATTTGTAATTTGCATTTTAATAATGTTTTAATTAATTGCTATTTTGAAATATTTATTCATTTAATAGATATGTAAGATGATAACATGAGCATTGTTCTAATAGTTTGGGGCTGAGCAGAGAAGAAAGTCTTTTTGATCACAAAGTATATGATTAACACAGGAAACACTAAAAGTAAAATAATGAAATAGAAATGTTCTGTAATGTCATCTACTAAGGTATGGCATGCAAAACAGTGTATAGGAAGAGCTACACAGTGAGATTATAATCTTTTAGAATAGGCATGTTCTGATAATCAAAAAAGAAAGAGGAGAAATAGGAGCATCATCCAGTTAAGCATATTATTTTGTCAGTCCTATTTATATGCTGTCCACATTAATCTTGATTTTAAATGGACCTCTTTTACCTGCAGATTGCTTCAAAATAAACTGAGTGTGAAAGGCATTTGATGAGCTACACACACTCCACCTTACTGAAGGTATTTACTTTTTGTTTTCTGATCCTTGAGTAATAGTTTACCTGTCAATTATCCAAAGATAATTGAATAGTCTTTGAGTCCTTTATGAAACAATCACTATTCGAATGAATAAGGCTGGACTTGTTGGTAATGAATTGAGAAAATAAGGCTAAAATATAAAAGAGATATTAATGAACTTCTGGTTTAAAAAGAAAGATGTTTTTTTCACTTCGCGTAATTAAAATCATCCCAGTTTCACAGGTCTTGTGCTGTCTGGTGAAGAGGCATCTTTGGTCACTCATTTTGCCACCTCAATCTTTCTGTGCCCCTAGTAAGAAAAAGCTCTTCTGCTCTAGAAGGTGGTCTGTGCCAGCATCTGAGTACATGGCAGTAAAACGCCAAAGGAGAGGGCATTCACAGAGGCAGTGTGGGAACACCAGCAGACCCCCTAAGGGAACATGGCTGGTAAAGGGGGGCCCTAGCCCTTCTGGAAAAGACTAGCGAAGGTGGTACCTGTTATATGTGAATGTTTCGAGAATCTGACTTACATCTAGAAATAATTTCTGAAAATATAATCATAGACTGTAGTGTCAGGACGCTCCAGTACCTTTGTGGTTCCCTTTTCTCAAGCCTGATGTGCTCCTGAAGAAGAGTCTTGGAGCCTTTTGAAGTGTGGATATGTCTCAGATGTCTTCTTTCTATTGTGCTGTCGTTGTATTTCATCTAAACAGAGGGCCTGAAAATGGGGATGATCCCTTTGTAATAGGGAAGAAAATCAGAGTTAGAATAACCTCATGAATCAATAAGTATTCAAAACATATTTTTATGCCTCAGGACTTTCATATTAGCTTCATGTCTATGGCCATTTATATGTATGCCTTCATATAATCTAATTTCTTTTTAATTTAAATATGAAAATGAATATTCACAATTACTTACCATAGCAACCATTGTTGAAGTGCATTCAAATGCCAAGCTCAGCACAGGGTTCACAGTTGATATGTTCACACCAACCGGTTTGCGTACTGACTGTGAGGAGTTATTTTAAGGCTTTTGTGTCTTGAAGAATACAGAAACCTTCTGTGAGTGGAACATGTCGTTAATAAACAGAAGCAAATTGCATCACCTTTATCAGCAGCACTAACAAATACCGTGATGAGTACTTTTACATGGGAATATGTTCTGTTTCATGGAATATTTCTGAAATGCTAATAATGCCCATATGATGTTATACACTCAGATACAGCTGTGTGGAACATTAAAGCACACAGAGAAAAATGCTTTACCTACATGCACAAATTTATCCTTAATCAATATGAATAATTTTAGAGAAAACATTAAAAAATTCCAACAATGCAGTGAGTAACTGCCAGTATATTTCATATTATCTCTATCCATGAATGTGTGGGATAAATATATTTTGCCTTTTATGGTTGTTACCATTTCTAGAGATTTTTCTCTATTTAAACTACTATTCATGTCTTACTGTTTTACATAATGCATACATGTAGCTAAGGCTATTTATGTTTTCTGGTTGCTTCTTTTTAATCGAGTTTATAGGTACATTTTAGATATACATTATGATCACATTCATCACTGAAAATTTGTACCTATACATGATTTATCTTGATTTTTATTTTTCCCATCTCCCTCCCCTCCAATTCCCTTGCAGATCTTTCTTATTTTTGTCTTTCCATCACTGAACCAAAACATATATACAAATATAGAGATATAGGCAGATATAGGTGTATGAGATAGGGAACATATATGAGAGATGTGGATATATAGATATGTATATGTAGATACAAGTAGTTATGTAAATAGATATCAGGCATTGGTCTAAACCCTGGAAAACCATCATTAGCCACAGAAATATCTGCTATCAAAATACCTGAAAATCTTTTAAATGAGACAAATGCTAGGATGATCACATCATTAAGATATCATAATTTTCTGGGTTACAGATCTCACTGTCTTCCAGGGACCTGTGAATTTATTTGCTTTGGGATAAATTAAATAACCAAGAATTTATTTCATTTAAAATGTTTTATCAATCTTGAAAGGTAAATACAAAGTACAGGGTTACATAATAACAAAAATAAGGAACATATTATGAAGCTATGAATGGAGATTTTCTACATAGTTGATATCAAATGCTATAATGATGAAATAGAAAAAGAATATATTGATAATAAATTTCAGAGAAACGTTCATAATTCCGAAAAACTATGGGAACCATGGAGGCAGTGGTAACAATTTCTACAAAGATACCGTTACATCAAAAGTGAACTTTCCGAATTGTCATCCCAAAACTATATTTCACACGTTTTAAAAATGATTTAAACTAACGACAAAACTCATGCTTCCAAATTTTGAACAACGAATGCATAATGCGTCCTAAATTATTACAGAGCTTTTTTAGAGACTCCAAATGAACGAGATCTTATAAAAGGCACCAATGAGTGACTAAAAGCGACATGTTTATAAAAATAAGACTAAAGCTGATAATTCAGGTCACAGAGTCATTTGATGTCTGTGATACGTAATCGTATGTTTACCGAGTCTTCGTACTATGTTAGCGGCTGCGTTTTCAATTGGTATAATTATTTTTTATAGGTTACCTGAATTTATTCTAGTACTCTGGGTCTGTTAATGTTATTCTCTCACTGGTGCTTCTGATAGATTTTCATTGGTCTCCTTTCCCAGCCCTACATTTTTTGAAAGCAGAAATTTCCTGAATCGGATGGCTGGAGCGCCTGGGCCCCTTTCACAGCAGGGTGCAATTGTAGCGAAGCGATTTTCTGAGACACGAACCCGAAAAATCGTTTGTGTCTCCCGCTTACTGAGCTAGAATAGCGTTCTCATGTAAAAATCAAAGACTTCTACTAGGCATTTTGCACCAGCCTTTGCAGCAGGAGGACCGAAGTGTAACTGTGGTTCCTTATTTTGGAAGCATGGGGGAATCAACACAGACGCTGGCTTCCTCCACAATCAGCTCACGTTACGCATACACACAATTTCATTGTCTGATGTATGTTATTTTATTAGAGGCTCAGAAATGCTAATCATTTGCGGCTCCTTCAGGAAAAATACCTTTTGTTATGGACACCGTGACCTTCTGCAGGATGGCAAACTGATCTAAGATTCTCATAAATATAACTTCACAAAAGATAAGCTAGCTCAATGTAAGGTGGTAAATATATAGTGGATTTCATACCATCTGCATGTGAAAAGCTTTAAACGTCCTCTGTTGTAATAAAGAATAATACATTTTCCCGATCAGTAGCTTTATCCTATGGACCCGAGACCCTCTTGATTTTCCTCCACTCAAGACACCACGAGGGACACAGGGCTTTCAAGTGCATGCATGGTTTGGCTGATTTTATCATAACTCAATTTCATTTTCCAGATCCGGTTGATTGTTTTAGGGGGAAAATAGATGAATTGAATCAAGGACTACTACAATTCACATTAGTCCCTGCACTTGCCCCTGTGATGAAGTACCTTTGTTTGTTTCTTGTTTTAGCTAAGGCAACACAAATTTTCAGAGGCTTGTAATTAGCTATTCCCTTGGTGAAAGTTCTACACCACAGAACACACTCACACACAGTCTCTCTCTCTCTCTCTCTCTCTCTCTCTCTCTCTCTCTCTCACACACACACACACACACACACACAATAAAAAAATAAATGAATGAACATGGCAATTACCAAGTCTAGTTATATATGCCTGGACAAGGAAAATGCCCACTCTGTACGTCTGCAATTCTAATGCAGTTCAGAGCTGAGGCAGAATTCCCTTAACTACCTGCCTCCCTGACTCCTCTTGAATAAGACGCCCAATGGCAATCGTCATGTCTCTGCGGATTATTTTCAAATGGGAACCTAGGTTAAGTAGTACTAAAACTTAATAGTTTCCATGTTTGAAAACTAGCCTCTGTTCAGGATTTCACAAAGAGAGTATGACTAAATTTTTTGTTCTTAGTAGTACACGTTTCCAGTACTTAATAAGTACATTGACTGTGGGGAACTGAATTGGTTTAGGTACATAACACATCTCCTCTCTTCTCCACCTCTCTCCTCAGATATATTCATTTATTGTAGAAGTTTTTATTGAATTAATTATCATAAATATAGAATAATAGCCAAACTAACAGGAAAAAAACATGTAACATATATTTGCAAAACATAGATATGTAAGCAATACAGAGAACTCTTGTATAAATTTATCTCATTTTCTCTAATAATTACATTTTACATAATTAAAGTACAAAAAGAAACTACACAGCTTTTTTGGGTCAATGGTTTGGGTAGTTGTTTGGTCTTTTGTCATAAATACAAGTTTGTGTAATCACAACCACAACTAAGATACAGAATTATTCTGTGACCACCAAAATGGCCCTCTGTTACTCTTCATAGTTCCATCTTGTCAGTTTTAATCATTGAAATCCAATATTCTGTTTCTATCTTCAAGATTTGGTCCTCTAGGGAACACCATATAAAAGGAATAACACTGCATGTTACTGCTGAGACTGACTTTTCCCTTTGCTTATACTCTACTCCATTCTGAATAGGTTCTTGAGTGTATCATACTTACATCATTACCTTAGCACATTCCACAATAACAGTTTTCTTTATTGGTACATCTCTTTACTACATAATGTTTATATCACTCTTGTGGAGTTCGTACATGTACATGATACATTTTAATTTTCTTTTCGAACTCAGGACCTTGCGCTTGTGAGGCAGGCGCCAGAACCACTGAGCTAACCCTCTGGCCCTGCTATTGATTTCTTGATAACAGCCATTGTTTCTGGGGTGAGATGGTGGTTCAGTGTTGTTCTAATTTGCATCTGTTCAGTGATCAGTGATATTGAACATTTTTTCATATATTTATTTGCCATTTGGGTTTTGTCATCTGAGAAGTGTCTGTTCATTTCAGTTGCCCACTTTCAGATTGGATCATTTAATTCGAGGGTCTAAATTGTTTTACTATGTTGTATGTTCTAGATATTAGTCCTCTGTCTGAGGGACTACTGGCTAGAAGGTTTTCCCATTCTGTGGGCTGTCTCTTCACTCTCTTGGTGAGTTCTTTTACTGTGACAAAGCATTTTAATAGAGAGGTATTTTACTTCCTTCTTTAGATTGCTTCCTAGGTATGTCACTTGTTCACATTATTGTGAAAGGAACTGTTTCCCCGATTCTCCAGCAGTGGGTTTGGTATTCATGATCATGAGCTCAGAGAGTCTAGTCGGTGTCATCACAGAAGGGAGAGCTACTGGCTACAGCATGTAGGACAGGCTGGCTACAGTAATGCAGTTAACACGAGGCATGACATCCATCACAGTCCATTAGCTGAAGCACTGTGGTATCTGTTAGCTCTGTACCTTTAACCCTACAAGCAAGCTCTACTTTTTAATAACAGAATCCAATATAAACCAAGGACTTGAATGCAATGAGTTTCCCCTTAGTAAACTGGTTATACCTGGGGGGGGGGGCTTTTTCTTTGATTGCTGAATTTGCTTTCCATATCTATCTGGCTTATTTTGTTCTTTTGTGCTTTTAGTCATGTGTGTGTGTGTGTGTGTGTGTGTGTGTGTGTGTGTGTGTGTGTGAGATATTGTTTAGTTTTTTACCTTAATTTTTGTTCCGTTCTTTTTGTTCTCTTTTCCCAACTATTTCTCTTGATTCCATATTTTCATATAAGTGAAGTGTCTCTTGTCTTTCTGTTTTGCCTCAGTATTCTCTTTCTTTTTCCTCTGCTCTTTCTCTCCTTTCTTTTCTCCAGTCCCCCAGAGCCTGGTGTCTGCCCTGTGGCCTCCAGCTTTGCTTTACTAGATTTCTCTCTGATCATCTCTCTGTTTTGTGCCTCTTCCCACTTAAATTCTCCACACACAGGTGCAGCAGCACAATTTTCCTTTGCATTGATTTATTTTTTTAAAAATTGTATTGGTACATTTTATACATACATTTGACACATTCAACATTGAGAACTGGTTCCATTCCCTGAGATATCCTGATTCTCATTTTTTTTTTGTACTTTTTTCCATAATGGATCTTATTTTCCTTTTTCTCCTCTCTCTGTTTCCCTGTGTTTCCTCCTGCCCCTCCCTCACTCGGTTTGCCCTCTGAGTTGTTCATTTCCAGACTCTGGAAATTTATTTTGCAGAAGCTGTGCTGCTGGCCCTCTCTGCCCCGCCATCTTTTCCTTCCACCAGCACATATTTAAGAGAAAAGGTGTCTAGTAGTTCAATAAACTAACCTTTACCCTTACACATATCAGAAGCCCAAACGGAATGAAAGCTAGCAAAAATAGTTAAGTGAGACGAGCTGACCAGAAATGTATCAAAGAAGGAGATGCAAAACAATGGGAAAGAAATCAGCAATAGTAAAAATTGGCTATTTTTAGGGAAAAATATAACAGCATACATTTAGCTATGGTGACCAATGAAAACCAAAGCAATAGTCATAACACCTGAATCAGTGCTTAAAGCGGCAACACCATGCCTGACTCACTTCCCTGTGGCAGACACAGTATCCAAGATGCAGCGCTTAAACGAGGAGAAGTTACTCGTGGATTACCATGAGTTGGCACCAGTTAATGGCTAGTTGGTGCCAAGGGAGAAACATGATGCCAAAGGAAAAAGGAGATGAAGGAGGGACCAAAGGCGATGTGGTTTTCTGGCTGATCGCTCAGTAAACCTCCTTCATCCAAGCCCCGGCTCCTAAAAGAGCTTTCATTGAGTGAATTCATCATTGCAGGAATCAACCTTCTATGCACACAAGAATTGTGGAGAAGGTTGTATATCGACAGTGTGATCCATCACTTCCAAGTGAACACTTCTGTAATAAAAAGGATTACACTAGCACGGTGTGTACAATGAAATGGGGCATATTTCTAAGGAAAAAACTACAGAAATTAACTTAAAAAGAAATAGAAAATCTGAATGAAATTATAACAAGATTGACTTAGTGATGAAAACTGTCTACAAAAAAATTTACAAACAAAATGGCTATACTGTTGGACTCTCTCAAATATCAAAACACAAAAGACCTAAAAATTTGAATTTGAGGAAAGAATTCCTAAATATGCATTGAGGCAATTATTATGCACTTACAAAAACAGACACCAAAAGATTACTATCTATTGTTATTCTTTAGGAGTATACGTTCAAAATTATTAGTCATTCAAGGTTTAGTAGCCTGTAAAATGTGTAATATATACCATAATAAGAGACATTTACCTCAACCATTCAAACTGGGACCAGCATATAAAAGTGACTAAATACAAAATTTGTACTAAGAAATTAAAAACTCACATAATTATGCCTATGTGTGCAGAATAATTTGGACAGGGCCAAAAGTGACTCCTACCAAAAAGTATTCAGCACACTTGGAATGTAAAGAAACTTCCTTTACTGAAAAATGATGAGTCCGCATAAAGTACAGTAAACATAACTCATAAATGCAAACAAATGAAAGATCCATAAAAAATCAAAGATATAGACACTTGCCATTTCCCTGGAGTTTCTAGCCAGTGTATGGTTACAGGCTTGACCACCTAGCTCAGCATTTGTTGTATGTGGTACTGATTGCCAGTGGGCATGGATCACCACACAAGGTATTATATGCTGTTACTGGGGATTGAACCAGGGACCTTGACTTGCTAGGCAGGTGCTGGAACCGCTAAGCTAAATCTCCAGCCCCTCCTAGCCAGTATGTTTAAATAAGGAAGAAAAAAGACAGGGAACTATCTAGTATAGAAAAGAAGGTATAAATTTATTTCCATTGTAGAAGGCATTATGTAGTGGGTAGAAATTCCTAAGAACCCTATTAACAACTATTCAACATTATACACACCAGGTTTATACAATAATCATATTTAAAATAAATTGAACTTCTATGTATGATCAATGAAAAATCTAAAAATGAAATGAGAAAATAATTCCACTTACAACATAGTGTATTTAAGAAGAAATGAAAAAAATAGAGTATCCTAATAAAACAGACTCTAATCTGTCACTTAAACTATCCAGACAGATGTATTTCCATTAAAAAAATACTTCACACCCAAATTTTTATTAACCAGAAAAAAATGAATGATAACATTTTTACTTCTGATTTATTCACTTCCTGCTCCTTGGATATTTCCTTTGCTTGTTGATTTTGGTCTTAACCTTTGTATGCCACACAAAAAAGGAAATAAATCTTGTGGATATGGCAGTGTGGGGTAGAGGGTGCACAGGGGAAGGGAAAAATGAGAATTAAAACATGTCATATATTGGTACAGATTCCCAACGTTAAGCGTAACTGTGATGTGTATATATAATGTACTAATAAATTAAAATTTAAAAAGAAATGTTCTTTTAGTTCCCCTAAAACATTTCTCTTTCCATAGCCACTATATTTTCTCAAAACCAAAATATATGATCTAAATTTTTATCCTGATTTCTACTGTGCTTTCCCAGCTTTTTTTTTTTTTTTTTTGAGACAGGGTCTCACTTTGTAGTTCAGGCTGGCCCTGAGCTTACTATGTAGCCCAGGCAAGCCTCGAACTCAGCAATCCTCCTGCCTCTGCCTCCCGAGTGCTGGGATTACCGGTGTGAGCCGCCACACCTGGCATTGTATGTGGTTACCAGGGATCGAACTCAGGACCTTGCGCTTGCGAGGCAGGCGCTCAACCACTGAGCTAAATCGCTGGCCCGGACCCCCCCCCCCTTTTTTAACCTTTCCAACAACTCTGAAATATTGCAGTGTCCTATTTTCATCTTGTAGCTGTTATTTTCCATTTTTTAGTCATGTTAATATTGCATTTCTTTAATTTTCTGGTGTTTCTAAGTTCTTCCTTTCACACCAGAGACTGTATTGCCCCCGGGCTCTTCTTTCATATTATACTTAAGCTAAATAGATTTATAGCGTCTTTTGAAAAAAAAATACTACAATAAGCCCAAAATTATTTTAGTGGATCCATTTTCAAAATAAAGTGAGAGTTTTCTTGAGAAGACTAAACAGACATGAGAAGAAAAAAACCAGAAAAATGAAAAATGAAATTTGATGACAGTAGAATACCTAGATCTTAGGGAACGAGGGAATAAAAAGTGTAGTGCATAATAAAAAATAATAATACCTGGATTAACAACATAAAAAACATCACCATTCCAGGACCAAGGCAAAATTGTGCAAGTCAGTAAGAACAGGGAGCAGGCGAGGGTGTGGGAACGTTTGGGAGCGTGGATTCTGCTCCTGACACGCGAGCTGACGACCAGAGCTGTGCACCGGGGCCTCGGGGGAGGTGTCGGGGCCCCGCGTGAGGAGCAGCGGGCCGAGCGGGGTCCGCCGCCCACTGCGGTGTGTGCTTTGGGGTCACCCAGAGTGACCCCGAGGTCCATGCCTCTGTGGAATTTAACGGGCAGTCTTGAGTTAAGAAAAAAAAAAGCCATTGTAGTAGTTGCCACGAATATGGATTAGCTTTGGCAATAGTATGTGTTTAAGAAACACAGAGACTAAATAGTGGAACCGAGTAGATACATCGACGTGCGTAATTCATGGAGAAGAAATTCATTCGCAAAGAGCAGGCCGGCATCGACTCCCTTCTGTCTCGCTTTATTTATTTTTTTCTGGCTTTTAATTTATTCCTTCGGGAGGGCGGAGCTTCTGTCCTGCTCCGCGGGTATTGTTTTGCGTTTGAAGTGTCATACAGGCTTTTCTGTTGATTTTTCTAAAAATCATACTGCATGTTACTTTTATTCTCATTGTTTGTCATATGATTTGTTTTTAATCATCATCTTTTAGGGAGGTTCATGGAGGACTGGAGAATCAGGATCCTTCGGTGATTCTACAGTAAAATGAAATATGTTTGCAGCATAATATTTTTAAGTCCACGGATATTATCATCGTATGTATTTTCAGAGACTGCTTGAATGTCTTCGTGTAACTGAATTAAATGTGGTTTAATTAAATTAAGAAAATTAAATTACTCATTACTAGTAATAACTTTAAGCTTTAGAATGCTTTTGAATTGGAAAAGAATTTGAGTATCTGGCTTAACAGCTCCAGTGTGGTATGAAATTAATTTGCATTATACATATCATACTTCTTTTCAATAAATGAATAGATGGAAAATAGTGAGGGAGATAAGAGACCCTAGAAACCACTTTTGAAAGTTTATTAATTAAAAAGGGTACTTTCCATGGCTAACAACTAAACTAAAAAATAATTGCTTACTGAAGAAAAATGTTAATTGTATGAAAACATTGGCCAATAAATCATGGTATCTCTAAAAACATAATTTTCTTGCAGGATATATAATTTCTTGGTAAACAAATATAACCACTGGAACTATTGTCACTAATCCTCATAAATTCATTCTTAGAGCATTTAGAGACATAGTTAAAAGGGTGGGTAGAGTGACAGGAAATGAATCCAGAAGTAGAACGAATCACTTTGTCTATTTCACCCGATAGTTTTGAATATCTAATATAAAGATTTTTTTTTAAAATCTCATTTTTTGGCCAGGCATGGTGGCTCATGCCTGTAATCCCAGCACTCAGGAAGCAGAAACAGGAGGACTGCTGAATTCGAGGCTTGCCTGGGCTACATAGTGAGCTCAGGGCCAGCCTGAACTGCAAAGGGAGACCCTATCTCAAAAATTAAAAAAAAAAAAAATCTCAGTTTTTGTTAGGGAAATCATTTAAAGACAAAAATTTCCCAGTGAATATTTCTTAGGGATTTTTTTGATTTGTTTCTAGAATGAAATTTTGTATATAAGGAATGCAAAATATGTAAGTGTTTCTGTAGGCATGATTCTGTGAATTCAGAAAGAATAGAGTGTTAGATAATGGATGGAAAACTGTCTCATATCTGACACGAATGTGAAAATTTTAAAGGCGGAATCTATGCCTGATTTTTCTTAGTATGTTGCTGTATGATCATAATTTTTTGGTCTACAGCAAGTAGGAGAGTCTGCCTTTTAAAAATATAAAAAATCAACATAAAAACAGGTTACAATACTTTCTCCACAATGATTAGTAAAGTTTTAAAGACAAAGAATTTAAAAGACATTGTTGGTAGTTTTGTAAATGAGGTAGTACTTAACAATTATGACAAAAAGGAAGAAATTCAGACATTTTTATTCAAAAAGAAAGTATGCAACACACACAAAAGCACAAATCTGCAGCCATACAAGGATGGAAAAAGAGGATCTAATACTATTTAATACTTCCAAGAATAAAAAATGAGAAATATTAATTTTAGTAATATTTTGTAAATTAAAAATCATTCAATCAAAATAATATTATATTCTAGGTTCCTTCTTGGAAATATTAACATCACACCTAGTTGTGACAATAGAAAAGCACCAGTGTTAAAAACTGAAATTTAATAATTAACCATACTGTTCTAGTTCTGATGAAATGTGATATTTATTTCAGCATACATATAATACAGTTTTCCATTGTATCATACAAAAACCCCTAAATCAAACGTTATTATCCATTCGGTTCTAAAGCCTCTGAAAGTTCTAACTTTATTAACAATCGTGTTTGTTTTAAAGTTATGAATATAATGTCCATTCTAGAATTTCAGGAGACTCACTAAGTTATTGATATTAAATGTTTTAATAGATATTTAAACTATATTGCGTTACATAGGATAATTTGAGTATGTAAATGTAAGTAGTTTCAATTTGTTTTATGTATGCATAATTAGTCTTAAAACTCTAAAATGCTACTTTTAATAATGTTGCACACCGTTTGTTCTAAATTTTATTGCTTTATATACTAAAAAGTAAAATCTCATTTTGATATGGTATATAGAGAAAAGCATCCAAAAGTCTGAAGTTAAAAGCAATCTTAAAGAATAGAGAAAACTTATTCTGAAAGAGTCATTATAAGGGTCAGGATGTAAATTATCTGGTTAAAAAAAAACAATAACTTCAGGCATTTAACAAATACTGTTTAAACACCTAGAGTCTTGCTGACACATTCCTAGCATGTTAGGAGAATAAACATAAACATAAAATTCCATTAGGGGAAAATTATTTGACTATAATCTTTGGGATATTTTGATCACAGAGATTTCTTTTTAAAAGATGAGTTTAGCCGGGCGTGGTGGCTCACACCTGCAATCCCAGCACTCGGGAGGCAGAGGCAGGAGGATTGCTGAGTTTGAGGCTTGCCTGGGCTACAGAGTGAGCTGAGGGCAGCCTGAACTACAAAGTGAGACCCTGTCTGAAAAGAAAAAAAAAAGATGAGTTTAAAACACTCTTATTTTGTTATGGTTATGAAAATATTCTATTAAAAGTGTAATACTTTATAAAAAAGAAGTCTAATTTGCACACGATTCATACAATGATAGTAAAACACACACACACACACACACACACACACACACATCTTTTTTATCCAGTCTCCAGTCAACGGGCATCTAGATTGTTTCCAACATTGGGTTATCACAAACTGAGCTGCTATGAGCATGGGGGCACATATGTCTTTACAATATGATTCTTTTAATTCTTTTGAGTATATTTCTAGCAGGCGAATAGCAGGGTCAAACGGGACCACTCATCATACCACTTCTTTATCCATTCATCCCTTGATGGAACTATGGGTCACTTGGAATCTGAATGTCTTTCGTTGGACTGTCATGACTGCCTTGATCTCTGGAATCTATGAAAGAGATTCACTTTCTTGGTTTTTCTGACTCTATGGAATAGTTGTAAATTTCACGGTGCCAGATCTAATGAACGCATCAGAAGGGAGCATAGCATGAGTTTTTAGGACTCAGTTCTATTGTCCCAGTGAATGACACCGAATAGCCACCTTCACTGTATTTTAATCACATGTCTAGGAACTTCCAGAATAGCTTCACAGGTTGCAAGATTAAAAGAAGGAAAAATACATGAAAGAGGGAATATACATGATAAGAACTATTTTGTGGGGGGTTAATGGCAACATTGCTCCTAGGGGAATAATTTAAAATTTAAAATTTGACTGTATATTTTTATCACCCCTCCCAGAGAATAAACATATATCCAAAAGGTAGATATAAAATGTTATAGCAAAAGTTTACATAGGTACGTTGCAAAAATAGTATTTATAAAAATCTAAAACACTACAAATTGGACAACGGCATCATTTTATGACCTGCATAAATTATTAAGCTCTTTTATATTTATATTCAAAATATATTAGAAAAGACACAGGTAAGACTGGTGCTCTTTCCCAGTTGCAACCTGGAAACAGCACAGAAGTGTTCTGAGTTCCTGTTTCCTCCCCATGATAGGATCTTATTTAGCCTGGGGAGCCAGCACTGTCTACCCACTGTCAGTTTAGCATCACGCACAACCTTTTTTTTTTTTTTTTTTTCTTTTGGTACTGGGGATTGAACTTGGGCCCTTGTACTTCCAAGGTTGGTGCGGTACCACTTGAACTAAATCCCCAGCCCCATACACAACGTTTTTAATGGATTTCATCACTCACAGAAAACGTCTTGATAGGATAGAATGTATTATTACAAGCATTTTTCCTTTGCCCCTAAACACATCTTTACTAATTTCTGAGTTATAAACTATTTTCTACTTTAATCACCATCCTCCTATGTTACCATTTCCTGAATTAATGCAGTCACTATTACTGTCGCTTTATTATCTGATCTTTATTATGTAGGAGAGTAATCCGAAAGGGGAAAAATGGTGGATTATAACCAAATGCATACATGTCAATTAAGAAAGAAAATATTCATGGCTATTACTGTAATATAATACAGTATTGTAATGGTGCACCTTAGCTTTACTCGCTCGCTCAGACGCAGGTGCGATCAATGAGAGCTGCACAGGACTCACCGGTCTCCAATCCTAGGGGAACAACCCGCCTCAGGTGCTTCCACCTCTCCCGCAGTGTTAGTGCGCATGCGCCTCCTCTTCCTCCTTCGTGCTCACCGAGGACGGCGTTAGGCTTCATTCTCCCCCTCGGATCTCCACCTTTCCTCCTTTTAGTTTTATAACAGCAGTTTGAATCTTAATCGTTGCTGCTTCATCCCTAAGTGAATCATGTAAGTGTCGATAAGGACCCTCTCTGCACCCACAGTTGCAATGTGTCTGCACTAGTTCTTCTCTGGGCCTAATCACATCTGACTACTTACGCTCTCGCTAACGTAACTGTACGCCTTCTTTACAGGGTCCTGTCGACGGCAGAGCGGGGATAAGGGGTGCAGAACACCCTGTGTCCTGCTGAAGAGCGGCGGAGTTGCCCGGAGACAGACCCTCTCCAGAGGCCATCTTCACAGGGCCCTTCAAAGACTCCAGGCGTTCTCAGGTAAGCTCTGAGCAAGTCTTACTACATATTTAGTTTGTTTGTTTCTGTTGTCCTCTGAGGGAACGTTTTCCTCCCAGAACAAAGTCGAGTCCCTCCAGAGAGACCTCATGGGGAGGATTTCTCTATGGCTGTATGCTCCTACAAGGTACCCACAACCGTCTGTTTCCGGAAATGACGCAGCAAATCTCTGCCCTCATGCCCCAGAGTAACGGTCCTTTCCTCTTTGTATTTCTGGAGACTAGCACACTTACACCTTCTTCTTTTTCTTAGGCTCTTGTACTTTTGACCAAAGTAATCCCTCCAGTCCCTTAAGTGATTAGTGAGAGGAACTCCATAGGTGGAAATGCATAGGGTGTCAACAGCTTCTGCCAAGGACAATCACAGCAACCAATTCTGATCCTTGAGCCGAAAATCCCGGGAGAGCAATTTTCTGGTGATTTTGCAGAGTTCAATAAGCAGCAAAATCTCAAGATGTAAAATCAGTCAAAGCATTCGCAAAAGGACTTGTCTGAGTATTTCTAGGTAAAATAAATGGATAATGACAACATGGCTTTACAAACCAGTCTGATGGGTAAAGATTATCTACTAATCCTATATAATTGGCAAAGGTTTATAATCAGTGAAACCTGAACAGACAGACTTGGGTACCACCAACTTGATTGGCAGCGAAGCGTAGCAGGATCAGGGGGTAGCAAGCAAGGCTGTAATGACACATTCCAGGGGGCGGAGTTGTGGGGAAAGCCTGGGCCTGTCCTTCCGAGCCAGGCAGGGTGTCTTCACATGCCTCACCCGGGTTCTGGCCATGCTCCCCGGCGATCTGCGTCAGATCCCTTATTTGATTGATCCCTCTTATTTGATTCAACTTCTCCTTGAGCTCACAGTCTAACAGGGATGGCAGAGAGGCACCCAGAACCTGTAGCTACTCAGAGAAAGACACCAGACCCAGAGGAGCAGGCGGTCTGACAACTTTAGGAGCAAATAAAACCTCAGCTAAGACTTGAAGGAGCAAGTTAAGGGAGGCCATGGGGGAGGGGAGGTTCTAGTTTTCTCTAAGGTTTGGAATTTGACTTTTGAAAGTAAGAGCTCAGTATCCACCGATTTAAAAAAGCCCATGTGCACCTGTGTCCCTCTGGCCCCTCAAGGCTGTGCAGGTTTGTGACATGGCCACAGAAGCTGTCTACTTCCCTGTGTCCCAGACAGGCTCTTCCCAGGGACCTCACCGCCTGCCAGTTTACATCGGGCCTAACTACACTCAAGCCTGCCAATTCTGTTACAGAAGTGAAAAAGGGAAAAGCGGTGTGGATTTTTCTTTAATGGCATTATTTCCTCTGATGTCCCACACAACTTCAGTCCCAATCCTTGTGTACTCATTCAGCCACTGAACAATTAGTTTTGTTTGTGTCTTCTACGTGGTAAGAAGTTTAATCTCCATCGCTGGCTCAGATTCTGATTCTTTTCTTCCTTCCTTCCTTCCAGTTCGTCTTCCTCTTCCTCTTTCTCCTCCTTTTCCTTCTCCTCCTTCTCATTGTCCCTTCCTCCCTCTCTCTCTCTGCCCCCTCTTCAATGCCCCTCTATCGTACCACTGTGATTTGGAGCCAGCTGATTATTGTTGAAACCTCTACAAACCGTGAGTTCAGACAAACTTTTCCTCTTTTGGCTGTGAATGTCATGTATTGTATCTCAGCACCAAAATATAATTAAGACATATCCAAGTTGTTTTTTGTGCTTTCAATTAGTCTTAAACTTATCTTATTAGGATATTCATGTAAATGTGTGTGCTATCTATGTAAGTGGTTTGCTCACATTTAGGATGTGATAGGTCAAATGATGGAAGGACCGTTGTAGGATGTACGTACACTATCTGAGTATTTGTCAGTGTTGGAGGCAATAATCAGAAAGCAAAGACACATGCATGTATGTAGATATATATGAAGTCTTCAAAACTCTGATGCGCACCCTAGTTTCCTATTGAGGTATGACAGAAATCATGTAAAATATCAGTTAGTTGTAGGCATTTCAGTTATCATTGTTTTGAAGAATCATAGAACCGTGTCACAGCGACTTTTCATAGCAGTGAGCACTTGAATCAGTTTCGTGTCTTTGTCCTTATAGACTGCTCTGTAAGTGAATTAAAGCAGATCACGCAAAAGTGCGATGTGCTTGCTTCTAAAACCAAAGAAATATAGTGAGTAGTCCTTTTCTTTTTCCTTTCAGACAGTAATAGTTACAAAGTTCTGTCTTTCACTGTTGTTTATATTCCAACATGACCCAGACTACTGGCTCCTTCAAAATTTGACAGAAGCAATAGACTAGATCTAAAGAGAATGCATTTCTCACTCTATAAAGCAAATAAATATTACATAGGCCTTTGTGTTTGCATTTGTTTTATCTTCAACTCCATCCAGCTTGAGATCGTAAGTACAAGACAGCAGAATGTACCAGGAATAATGGAAATATGATCAATATTTCAGAGGAATAAACACTGATAAAAGTAAGGAGTTACTCTACAGTTAAATTAATGGCATTTTTATAGTTAGTAGAAACATGTCACAGTAAAGACATGATGGAATGCGGATATCTCCACAACCACATTTATAGAAGCATAATTCATTATAACTAAATCCTGGAAACATTCCATATGCCCATCAACAGATAAATGGAAAAAGAAAATAGAGTATTTATATATAATGGAGTATAATTCTGCTATAAAAAGGATAAATTTGAGTCATCCGTAGGAAAATTGATGTGCTATTAATCTATAACAATAAATGTAATAAACCAGGTATTCAAGCTTAAAGATAATATAGCTTCTCTTACATGAGGAACTCCAAGAATAAATAAAGGGCAAAATTAAAAACAGATACACACAGCGATAATTATTTTGCAAATGGGAAAGAACAAAGGAATGGGGGTGGGGAAGTGTGGGTGGTGACATGTATGATGAGGTGTCACCTCCATATACCAGCTCCCCGTAACAGATGTACTCACTGCATTCACATGCATTATGTCACATTTTGTATTCACAGAGATACAGTATTAAAAACCTATGAGAAGTACTCTAAGTGAAAAATTCGTTATGCAAGGAGAGTGTAAAATTAACATCCCCACAGTCCTCACTTTATTCTTAAAAAACTAACATGAGGACCTGACAGCCGTGAAGCATAGCCGTGTGTGATGTGTAAGGCCCGGAGAGAAGCCTCCGAGTGCGTGACACCTTCAGACGGGTATAGTTTGAGACGGACTGGTGCAAAATTTCTGCTTATGACCACACTTCTAAGAGCCCTGTGCTCCTGCTGGCAGGACAAAGTGGTGTTTCTCATATCGGTTTAGAGGCAGGACTGACACTCCCTGAGTTTATTTTGATTTATTTATTTTTCCTTTTTTTCCAAAGCCATTTGACTTTGGCAAATGGTCTCTGCTTTGCTTGGGAAAAAGAGAGAAGAATGTTGTCCGGTACGGTTGTGGCAGGGTCTTCACGTCATGGTGTAAGTGACCCTTGTCTCGCTTTCAAGAAGCTCAGGCTTTGGATGGGCTCAGGGCAGGGGTTGGAGCTGGAACCCACAGCTGTCTCTTTCCAGTGTCAAAGAGGCCGTTGGTGACTTCAGATATAATCAAAACAGACAGTTCTTTCCCGAGTTTCATTTTTGAGGCTCTTCTCCCTGAAAGCATTTCTGGTAACTACAGATCTATCCACCAAAGTTCATTCAGAAAAAGGAAGACTTTTATAAACTAGAAGTACTCCATAGTTTGGTTCTGAAGAATATATGTTTATGTAATCATTGTGAAGGCTGAGTGGGTGAAGGTCAGGGAAAGTATCCTTAAAATCTGTAGTTTTGCTGGGTGTGGTGGCTCACGCCTGTCATTCCAGCACTCGGGAGGCAGAGGCAGGAGGATTGCTGAGTTGGAGGCTTGCCTGGGCTACATAGTGAGCTCAGGGGCAGCCTGAACTACAAAGTGAGACCCTCTCTCAAAGAAAAAAAAATGTAGTTTTTACTGAAAATGTCTACTCTGAGAAGTTGTGACGAATATCTGTACTAAAAAGCAGATAATAAGAGCTTAGTGTGAAAAAGTGAAAGAATATCTCTATTCTTCCTAATCCATCACTATGTCTAGAGAATAATTTCTTCTCCTTCGCATATTTTAAACTAAAATCATACGGGAGCTATGAAAAAAAAAAACAGCTTCCAACACCTTTGTAATTGAAAAGACTCAAAATTTTTTAGTCTTAAAGGGTTTGGATTAAAAACAAACAACAGTATACATATAAGATTCTTGCAGTGATGATAAGCCATTTAGTGATTTAATTGATAAAAACATCTCACTGTGGTCTGTGTTCCATGGGTTTGCCACCTCTGCTCTGGAGAACTTTCCAGTCTGATTGAGCGATTAAGACACACTTTTGCCACTGAATTTCTATAGAATGCACACTTTAAGAACGGAGCAATCTTTTAACATCTAAATATAATGATGGTTATTTAGTGGTTTGCAAGCATATGTAATCATTTATGTGAAATTATACCTGTGTAAAATTTGAGGGATTATATTTCCTATGTGCAGTTTAAAAGAGTCTTTGGAGTTCTTCTGCTCTTTCTTTTCTGCCTCTCAACTTTGACAAATACAAAATAAATTCTGTCATTTTCCCTGATGTCATTCTTGAAGTCTTTAAACTCTTATGGGGGATGGGTTGTCTAATTTACTTAGGGCTAAAGATCTCTAGACTTAGAAACATCTCTCGTGTGATGATTCCAATCACTATTGTGCTCCTTGCTCTTCAAATTAGTCGTAGTTTGTGTCTGACAACATTTCTCTTAAGTCCGAGTATCTGGGAGTCTATATCTTTCCAAATTGTTTTCATCAGGGTGTTAGTTTTATTATTCATGTGGTTTTAAATAATATATGCATTTATTATTATTATTATTATTATCATTATTATTATTATTGGTACTGGGCATTGTACTCAGACTTTGCTCCTGCCAGACACACAGCAGAGTTACTGAGCTACATCTCCAACCTTTAATTTTCTTGGTAACTTATAATTCATTATTTCACACAGTTTTTATTGATGTTTTGTTGGTGTTTTCTTTTTTCTTTTTCTTTTTCTTCCCCAGGATATGGTGTCTAACTCAGGACCTTGCTCCTGCTAGCCAGTTGTGGCCTCACCGAGCTACATCCCTGGCCTCTTTTGTACAGTATTTAATGCTGAACACACAGTCACATAGTACATGTAAACATTTTTTCAGCAGTCTTGCAACTAAGTTACATAACATACTTTTGTTGTGGCTTTGTGGCTCCATCATTTAAGAGTTTATCCTGGAGAATTCATTGGTAGTAAAACTTGTAAAACAAGTGAGTTTCAATAGGCCATCTCCATAGTCCGTCATAGCGTTTAGACTTTTTGGGCATGGAGGCTCTTGGTGGCAAAAATGCAAGATGTCACCTATCAGCATTCATAACCTGTGATAATAAATAAAGCAGTGGTTGGCACTGTCGATTTTGAGGAATAACTGTGCACAACGTTTTTTGACAGCACTGGAAGCTCAGGAAAAAAATGAACTTAAAATTCATAAGTGAACCCAACGGGGCTGATAGTAAAGAAAACAAACAAAACTGGGCTTTATCAAACCGAGTTCAGGAGAGAAAAAGAAGACAAGATATTACACATTCAAGAAAATTTTACAGAAACCTAAAACAAGTACTCATTTGGTTATTTTGTTTCAATAAGGACCTGAGATCTGCGAAGCAATTGAACTCTTGTGAAAGAAATCAGTCGTAGAAAGCAGCGTTAAATGACCAAATGTATACTTCATGTCGTAAGCATGTTTTACAAATAGTTAAGTGTTTTGATGAATTCCAGGCAACGTTCGCTCTCAAAGCATTTATTCACCCTTGTCTAAGTGTTTGAATTACACCTACAAGGTTTCTTTTAGTAAGCCGAAGAGCGAACTTGAATTTTGTTTTGAGACACCGGCACGAAGGTGGAGCTTGTGGCAGACATGCTTACTGTGTGCTCATCCTCCCAAGACTCATTCCTAGGTCTTTCGTGGACCATGAAGATAAATAACTCAGAAAGTTATGGGGAAGAGAAAGGCCTCTGTGTCGGGTTAAAAGAAATGTTAAGACTGTGTTGGAGATTTATTGTTTTAATAACACTTGAGGATTTGCCAAAAATTTTTAAAGGGAACTTCTCCTTTTATAGAAAATGGCAGATTGCAATCATGAACTTCTCAGCTTCCAAAATGCATAGAATGCACTCTCCATAGACTTTAATTTCCTGTGACCTTGATAAATTCTGGTACCTGGTCCTTCACATAGCAACCAATCTATGACATCACTTAGATTTTAGTAGATTTCTCAAAGTTCTTAGCATAGTTGAATTAAATAACTCTTCTCAGGAAGCTGCAAATAATCTCATTGTCTTTTTCAACCTAAGAGTTGAGCTAGTGATATTATAAATAGAGTCCTGCTATAATAAGTGTTGTCATTAAATGTTTTGATAATATTTTAAGTTCACATCTTCATTTCTATAATTTTTTATAAAAATGAAATCAAATGATTGTATTTAAATGTTTGGACGTCTAGACCTTGTCTAGCGATTTTTGTATTTCTCATTATGCCTCTAATGTTGGAGGAGTCTGATAGATATTAGAGAATTAATACATAGTTGAATGAAAGTCCTAGCAAAAATAGTTTTGAATGATGCTTTGAAATGTTATGCAATGTGTATTATAATTATATCATTTGCAAGAGGCTATCTCAATATGCAAACGTAAATATTTAAAATGTTTTAAAATTCATGAAACCAGAAATTCCTTCCATCTCAGACTCAACCTAACATGCGAGGGAACGTATTCCCCACCCCCACTCCCCACCCCCACTCCCCACCCCGGGCATGGACTGGACGAGGTTGTGTAGCCAGCTGCTCCCCAGCAGGCCAGTGAACAAGCTCCGTGTGTGTTTGCCGCAGAGTCTCGCTGGGGCTGGACACGCACTGCGTCCTCAGGAAAGACCGGACCCGGCGTGACCTTGGAGAGCTGCGCGTGCGCACACCGGCGATTTAGTCAGGGCGTCTGGGTCGTTCTGAACCCGCGCAGCTTTCCACCTCCAACCCCATTCCTCACCGCCGTCCTGTGGAAAAGTTGTCTTTCCCAAATCTGGTCCCGGAAGTCCAAGTTTAGTGAGCACTCACAGCGCACATCCTTTTCTGTTTCTGTTTGTGCTTATATTTTTCACCATTTTTGCATTGCCTACGATGTGAATCTCTCTGTGTTGCTGTTGTCTGTATCACTGACGGTATTGAAATTAAACTGATTCACTTTGAAAAAAATCTCTAAATTATTAGTTCAGTGAACTATTTTTTTACTTGAATTAATGCATTTTTTGCCAAGATGTTTATATTGAAGGAACCATGAGGTGACCTTTTTTTTTTTATCAATAATTTACCTACAGTCAGCTAATCACAGAGCAGTTTTGAGTCTTTGCTTTCTCCTCAAATACAGATCGGAAGAGTTCTGTGACTTGTCTTATAATCTTTATGATATTTATTTTGCTCATAAATTGTACTTCTGTCTCTACTAAGGATGCACTTTTACATACATTTCTTTACTGTAAAGCATACATTTTACATTATTTCAACTTTTTCCTTTATTCTAAGAAACAGTACAGATAAGAATAGTAATATACATTTTAAATTGATTTCTTAATATACTGTGTACCATATATATATATATATATATATTCATAGACTTTGTTAAACTGTGTCTAATTGTCTGAAAAATTTGATGTGTATTAATCATAATATATATATATATATATATATGATAGAAATGTCCTGAGGTTATGAAATGATTAACAGTTAATAATTTAAGGTCTAAAAAAAGAAGTTTCTATGGTTCTGAATATATTTTGGCTAAAATATTTGATAGTAATTGTTGGCATTTTAAATATAAGTACAATACAAATTTGCTTGACCTTGAGTAATTATTAGATACAGAAGAACTGAGTCCACATTCTTAACAAGGACGGAATAATATTTGTTGTTTAATCATTTGTCATCTGCATCTGTGACTTGCACGAACTTTCTTGTCCTCATAGACGCGAAGCTGCTCAGATAGCAGATGTATTCAGACCTCTAGGACATCACATGGCCATTCCCGTTGCCACACTATTCTGCCCAAGGGGAGAGGACCTGGTTATACTTTTTGGAAAGACGCAGGCACCCCGTGAAGGAAACTACTCGAGTGATACACTCTTGCTGTTTGATTTAGTCATTTTATCTGTTTCTTTTTTATTTTGCACTTTAAAATGATACTTTGTCCTTTTTAGTCTTGCCTATTATACATTGTCAATAGTTACTATTAAAAAGATTAAATATGGCTGGGCGTGGTGGCTCACGCCTGTCATCCCAGCACTCAGGAGGCAGAGACAGGAGGATTGCTGAGTTCGAGGCTTGCCTGGGCTACATAGTGAGCTCAGAGCCAGCCCAAACTACAAAGCGAGACCCTGTTTCAAAAAAAAAAAAAGATTAAATATGCATTATTTGAAGTTTTGTAGGTTATAGGAGAACTAGGGAAAGACTCAAAACAACACGTAAGGATTTGCCTTTTAAGGGAGCCATTCTATGTAGTATAATTAGAAAGAAGAATTAGGAAATTACTGCTCCAGTGGCTTCCTTGAAGAGCATGTTGTCTTTGATGTTTTCTAGGGACCAGAAAGCTAAAGTGGGTGATTAAATATAAGGTAAATGTTTAAATTACAAACATTTACCACATTAAAAGACACACTGACAGTTCCTTTCAAAATACACATGCACAGACACATTTCTAACACATGCTGTTTTCTGCCACTTTCTGAAGGAGTTCTAGAAGACTTCTTTTGTGACTATCTTTAAAAGGTGTGGGCAATGATACTACTTACAAGTTATGTTTTTAATGTCTTTATGAAATACATTCATAGATTTTGTTAGACTGTGTGTAATTACTTGTCTGAAAAATTGGATGTGTATTAATCATATGTTGGTGTCATTTGGAACATTTTATATAATTCATAATCTCCTTTCTCAAAGTGGCATACACAACCAATTTCAGACAGTCTGATATTAATTTAAAGTCTTAAATCTTTTTATGTAGCAATTTCCTCTACTGTGTAGGACAGCAGTGTTGATCATGTCTTTGTTTGCAATAAAATAATTCGAAACACTTTTACACCCCTTGAGCCTCGGTAGCAAATATACTGTGCCAGTGTTCACTTTCCCAAGCAGTTAATTCAAGATTAAAGCTGTTTTTCTCTCTGTCTCAATGAAGGCTGGTCAATTTCATTCTCATGGGAAATTATGAAAAATATAAATTGAAGAAAGACTTGTAAATCTTGGCTCCAAGTATATAAAAAATGTCCAAGACTGGAGAAATTTATTTTGCTCATTTAGAAAAATATTTTGTTTAATATCTTTGGTATATGGCATTTCTGAAGAAGTCTAGTATGCTTCAGTTGATTCAATTTCTTAATGATAGAAAGCAAATATAGGATTTTCCAAGATTTAGCCTGAAGTTAAGCAAGTTTATTTCTATCATTTACTATATTCTGAGTAAACAATATTTAGGTACCCTTAAGGCATTTTGAAGGCTTATTTCATAAACCTCTTATAACATCAGTGTGTAAAGAAATCTAAATCTCAAGATTTAGTAAACTTACTGAAAAGAAAACCCTGATCCACAGAACTTGTTAGTTAAACCAAACCAATATGACTATTTAAAGAAATATTCAGAAACAAAATCTCCAAAATTTAAATGACAGAAACCATCACAAGATGTGTTAACCCCTTAAACTCCGACAGATTTTCTGTGTAGAAAGTTTTGTTCTGATTAGTACTCTGCAAGCAACAAAGGATAGTTGTTCAAGGTTTGTAAATAAATCAAAGTGAGGGCCAGAGATTTAGCTCAGTAGTTTCGGCACCTGCCTAGCAAGTGCAAGGTCCCCGGTTCTGTCCCCAGTAACCACATACAACAATACCAGGTGTGGTGACTCACACCCACCAGCAATCAGTACCACATACCACAATGCAGGGTGTGGCAGTTCAGCCTATAACCTCAGCACTGGGGAGGCAGAGGCAGGAGAATTGCTGTGAGTTTGAGGATTGCCTGGGCTACATACTGAGCTCAGGGTCAGCCTGAAGTACAAAGTGAAAGTCTCAAAAAAAAATCAAAATGAATATTCAGATGCTATAGTTTGCATTTTAAATGTCTGAGTATGAAGGATTGGGGTGGGCAGGTGCTACTGTAATGAACTTGATAGTTTGTGAGGTAGGCCAAGTGAGACACTTTGTCACGTCCTTGGGTTATATCCTTGAAGGTTAATTGTGGGATCTGCCCTCCTGTTTCTCTTGCTCACTAGCCAGGAAGCGGGCAGATGTTCGGCAGCACATGCTCCCATCAGTGTGCTCTCTCACCAAAGACCAGCTGGCCATGCACCTGAACTTCCCAAACTGGGGCCCCAATCAACCGTGTGCTCTTTATAAGTTGATTATCTCCATTATTTTATAGTGGTGGAAAACCAACTCACTTCAAAAGGATATGTTGGTGGGCACCATCTCTTTCCCTTAGGAAGCCATAAAGGATTGCTTTCTAGACCCATGGCATTATGCTCTGATGTTTTTAAGTGTCATCCCAGGCCTTATAATATTTTGATGGCCGTGTGTCATCATGGCTGCCCTATAACGGCACTGCCTAGAAATGCTTTCTGCCTTTGAGGGGCTTTCCTCCTCTGTCTTGTACTGAGAGGACAAAAGAGTGAGTGCTGTTCTAAAATACCAGAATGACTGAGCTCAGTCATAGGGAGTGAGAACTCCTTAGAAGCAACCTGAACACCAGTCTAAATGCTCTTCCATCAGGGCTCATAGATTGCCAGGTGCCATATCGATTGTGTCCTTGCATGAAGTTGATGGAAGTATTAAATATGTTTCTCTAGTACTTTTCCTGATATAATTGTCTGGCGCTTAGTCTCAAGCTACTAGGACATATTTTCTGACACTAACGCATTATTCTCTTCCTACCATATTTATTATCTTCTGAAATGCTCCTCCCTATAAAAACTCAAGGAAAGTTGTTTTGTATTACGTCTTCCTAGATTATTAATGATTAAAGGTTATATAATACCAATGTTTATAAAACAAAGATTTCTGGGGCCAGGGATTTAGGTCAGTGGTACCATACCTGCCTCCCAAGTGCAAGCTCCTGCATTCAGACACCAATACCAAAGCGGGGGGAGGGGGGACCTAAAGTACAAATTACCTAATGTTGAACTAATTTTTATATTCCTGGTCTACAATGTTCTCTAGTTTTCCATAACTTCATCAGGTACCTATCAGCCGAATCATTAATAGATAAAGATGAGACTTTCTATTACCCACATATCAAGTATTGTACAGTATCTTCTAAATTAGCAAAGTTGATGGTGGTTTTGAAAATCTTTTCACTCCTACGCTACATAATCAAATAGAAATGAATCTAAGAAAAGAATTTTAGGCCATACTAAAAAGAAGATTAAAAACATGGGGGGCTATTTGAAGTTATATTAAATGAGGTCGTGAGTTAATACAGTGTAAAAATATGCTTCAACTTAACCTTAAACATGGACTATATGGCATGAACAATGATATTCATGGCCATTAACCATGTACTTGTATTTTTATTTTTATTTATTTATTTATTTTTTACTTTTTGGAGACAGAGTCTTGCTTTGTAGTTCAGGTTGGCCCTGAGCTCACTATGTTGCCCAGGCAAGCTGCTGCGAACTCAGCAATCCTCCTGTCTCTGCCTCCCCAGTGCTGGGATTACAGGCGTGAGCCACCACGCCCAGCATTATATGTGGTAACTGGGGATCGAACTCAGGTCCTAACGCTTGCGAGGCAGGCGCCGGAACCACTGAGCTAACCTTCCAGCCCTGTACTTGTATTTTTAATTTTTTATTGGTACAATTTACATACATCTCACAATCACATATAACATTGGGGAATTTGTACCAGTATATGACACAAGTTAATTCTCATTTTTACCCATATCCCTACCCACCCACACCTCCCCACCCCTTTATACATACTCTTTTATTTTCTTTCTGAATCATATTTATTCCTTCCCCTCATTACATTCCCACACCAAATTTCCTATGGAAATTTCCCATTCTATAAAAACTGTCATACTTTCTAGAGCTCATTTGCATCTACAGGTGTTCATATCAAAGAGAAGGTCTGGTATTTGCCTATCTGTGATCTATTTATTTCACTTATTAGTATATCCTCCAGGTGTCTCCATTTGCACATAAATGAATTGATCTTGTCATTCTTTATGGCAGAATAATAATCCATTTTATAAAAAAAAAGCACATCTTCTTTATCCAGTCTCCAGTTGATGGGCATTTGGGTTGTTTCCAAGATTGAGCTATCACAAACTGAGCTGCTTTGAACAAGGGTGTACATCTGTCTTTCCAATATGATTTTAAAAATTATTTTGGGTATATTCCTAGCAGGGGGATAGCAGGGTCAAATGGGACCCCTAGTCCTAGTTTTCTGAGAAATCTCCACACGGATCTCCACAATGGTTGCACAAGTCTGCAATCCCGCCAACAGTGAAGAAGGGTTCCTTTCTCCCCACAGCCATGCTTGTATTTTAACTGTCATGAACTACAATAGTACCAAGGAATAGTGAAGATTATAATTTAATATATGTGATCCATATTTTAAATTATCAAATAAAATTAGCCTTCTTGAGATCATGCACTGCCATGTCTATTGAATTGAAATAGCCTACTCATATATAATAAATTTATCTTTTTATGTAATGAGGAACATTATTAACAGTGTAATTAAGAGCCAGACTAAAGAAGATCATTACCACCTCTTCCATTCGATAAACTTTATCTCCTTTGTGATAGGAGTCCATCTTGTTTTCTGCCTTTGTCATCCGTGACTCCACAGGGTTCCCTACTCCTTCCTATTCTTTGGCTGGTGATAGTTGCCCTGTAGGGCAGTGGGTGGTTCTGGAGAGCTCGAGAGGTTTTTCAGACAATGGTTGCCAAATGTGATTCTGAATAATCAATCTCCAATTTCAAAATAACAACCTAATTGCTAGAATAGACTTAGAGTACTACTGTGATTAACCTTCCCAAGCTAATATAAAAGTTAGATAATTTTCATATCATAAGAGATTTTTCTATTCATAGTTTTTATAGGAAAATTTATAGAATAATGTAAAGATAATATGCATAGGGAGTCAGTACTTAGATGCAGTTATTCCTGATAATCACAAAACCAAATAGAATATTTTCCTTCAAGGAAATAGGTGTAGTGTACATTATTGTTTAGTTCTAAAAGGCTAAACTATACTATGCAAGTTGAAAGATCATTAATATTTAATGACAGTGTCTGTAAAAATCAATGACCTAGCAAAATGTAATATTCTTTTAAAATATCTGAAAAGAAATTTGCTGAATTTTTTAAAATAAGGGATTTTGTTAAGAGCGGAGCTTTCTATAATAATGCAAAGCAGAATGAATAGAAAACAGGAGAAAAGGACCTGCATTTAGCATGAGTAAAAAGGCAGAAATTTGATCTCCTATTAAGTATTTTCTTTTGACTTTTCTTCATTTTACTTGAAGAAATTTAAATTTTAGAACTAGAGTGAATTATTTAAAAAGATAAAAATGAAGATTAATCATTGAAATTCAAATGTTATTACACTGAAACCTTTAAAGCAATGACTTTAACTGATTATTTTTTCAGTAACACTAAACATTTGGAAGAGCTGAGAGCCATGTACAGTGTGTGTCTTTCTAGGCTGGGAAACCCAAAGAAGAACCAGTGAGTTACCGTCTGAACTCTGGCAATGTGGCCTTGACTTTATTCTAAAAAAATACCTTTGAGCCGGGCGCGGTGGCTCAAGCCTGTCATCCCAGCCCTCAGGAGGCAGAGGCAGGAGGATTGCTGAGTTCGAGGCTTGCCTGGGCTACATAGTGAGCTCAGAGCCAGCCTGAACTAAGAAAGCGAGACCCTGTCTCAAAAAAAAAAAATACCTTTGAAATAATTTTCCCCTTCTTGGTTATTCTCTAAGCTATGTATAAAGAAATCTTTGCCAGATAATCTGAAAGACATGTTCTTAATTCTGAAATACAAACAAAGAATAAAAATGCAAGATCGACTTGACAGTAATGATGGGACTATCAGGAATTGTTTCTAGGATACATTTGCGAAGCCACTGGAAGATGATGAATTTTATCATATCAGTGAAAAGCTCACACTGCTTCTAATGGAAAAGAACAATATTAAAAGAGTATGGAGCCGGGCGTGGTGGCTCACGCCTGTAATCCCAGCACTTGTGAGGCAGAGACAGGAGGATTGCTGAGTTCAAGGCTTGCCTGGGCTACATAGTGAGCTCAGGGCCAGCCTGAACTACAAAGCGAGACCCTGTCTCAAAAAACAAACAAACAAACAAACAAAATAAAAGAGTATGGAGAAGAAGTAAATCATTTACAGAAATATCACTATTTGTTGGAAGTTTTGTCTTTCTACTCATTTCCTGGGGAGATATTTTGAGCACAGTAGGCAGGTTGAGTGAAAAAACGAAATCTCTCAAAGTTATGCTAAAAGTCCATTCAGTTAATGTAACATGATCCAGGTGCTTTGATTACTTTTCTTCTTCCTCTAGGTATGCTTCCATTTATGTAACATTTTTAATTAATATGTCCACAAGATAGAAATATAAAATATGTAATGGAGTGTGTGGTAATTAATCACTTTGATAGGTCTTAAAACGGTAACACAAAACATTGAAGAAGATCGGTTTATACCTTACCAGTGTTTATGTAGAAAGTACATATAGGATTCAATATGAGAGAGAGAGAGAGAGAGAGAGAGAGAGAGAGAGAGACAGAGAGACAGAGAGAGACAGAGACAGAGAGAGACAGAGACAGAGACAGACAGAGAGAGAGACAGAGAGAGAGACAGAGACAGAGACAGACAGAGAGAGACAGAGACAGAGAGACAGAGACAGAGACAGAGACAGAGAGAGACAGAGACAGAGACAGAGAGAGAGACAGAGACAGACAGAGAGAGAGAGAGAGAGAGACAGAGAGAGAGAATACTAAGGGGAGGAATTTATTTACCCTTTCTATTAGCAGCCTTTCAGATCTTCCTGTAAGACATGGATTTGTAGAGTGGGCCTCCATCCTGCTCCACACCGTGTATCCTTGTCAGACTCCCCTGTATACTGCATTTGTGTTAGAGCCTTGGAGTGACTCACAAATACCTATTCAATAAAGTCCAAATCCTTCACATGGATTTTAATGCCTTTCATATTCTACTACCTAACACCTCCTCCGTTCTCATTTCAAGTAATTCCCAGAAAATGCCGCAGATTTTCAGGCCAGAGTCTCTTCACCCTCAGACAAACCGAGCACCCTTCCCACGTTTTTAATTTGTGTTTATGTGGGCCCATGACACAGGAGGCTGTGACAGCTTTCTCTGCACCTCTCTATTCAAAAGCTTCCCACCGTTTGAGTTTCAGGGACAATGTCTTGGACTGTGAGGAACTGTACTCTGAGACTCAAGTCAGCATGTACAGATGTACTGGGAGGTGACCCTCATGCAAAAGGGAAAATTATGGGGGTTTAGAAAAATGGGTGTATTGGATCCCCTGGGAAGTACTGCCGAGAATGTGCTTGTGGAGAATTCTGAGGCAGTGGAGGGAAGGATGGCGACTCCCCACACTCCCATCGGCCTCTGGGTGCAGACGAGGTGACAGTGGTGCGTCTCCCAGCTGAGGGGCTCCTTGAGGGGACAGACTGCCAGAGGAGAGGCTCAGCCATGACGGGGCAGCGGGAAGAGCTCCTGGAAGTTTGGGCGGGGAATGTTCTAGCCCTGCGATTATTCCTGGGCAAAATAGCACGCCCACCCCCGTAGTCTTCTTGGATCTTTTTCAAACCTTGGTAACTCTTGGAAATGCAGAACGTATTTTGGCACTTAAAATGGCCCCAACCTCAGAATGTCAAACCGGAGGAAATAAGTATATTCCTTGGCATCTGGTATCACTTAGAATTGTGAAAGATGGTCTAAATGTCTTCCTGTTACATCTCGAATTCGCAGCTTTAATGTTAGGAAACATAGTCATCGGAAGGATATGTGTGTGTGTGTATGTATGTATATATGTATGTGTATATGTATATGTGTGTGTGTGTGTATATATATATATATATATATATATATGTTTATGTATATCAAGTGATGATGATTAGGGGACACTAATACCTGAACTGTATCAGAATAAAATGCAACTATACTTTGCACTAAACAGAAATTTACATACAGGATTTTGGTAGGGGTTGAATACTTATAGAAATTACAATTTAACAGGCCAAAATAAGCCCATTTGCTTTAGGAAGAGTAAATTTCTTTAATTATCATTTATTTGAAATACTAAGGAATTGTGATATTTAGCGGGACGCGTTGTGAATTTTGAAACCTTATCTGTAAACATTTGTTAGTGAAGAATCTGTGAAAAATGCTGATGTTAGTTTGAGCATAGAAAATGCCTCTTTAAAATTAATATGGTTAGATTTAAGTTGGAATTGTATTACTCTACTAATATAAATATATCAATATAATATAACAAAAATGGGTATATCAAAGACCCTTAGGTGACAAGATAGCATCTTTAAAAATTCAAGTAATATTTGAAATATGTTTAGAAAACTGCCTTAAATTAAAAAATTAAACACTGATTTATAAATTATAAGCTATTCAATTTTTTGAATTAATTTTGGTTATATTTTAATTGATGGTGAAGTGAAATTTACTTTTTCTAGATAAGGATTTAAAATAGAAGATTTTGTAGTTAGTCAAATTAAAGTTTGATCATTTTCACCTCTGCATTAATTTTACACATAAACCACTGACAAATAAGAGTTTGAGAGGGAAAAAGTATCAGAGATCTGTTTAATGTCTTAAATCATCAAGGATCATTGAAAAGAAAAACTGTATGTTTATAACATTTCCTTCACATGAATGCAAGATTAGGCACATTTGATTTTGCATTTGAAAAGGCTGTGATTCATCCTAAGGGATTTATCAAAAAAGTTCTATTCAAACCTTTCTGAAACTGTTATTTTGGAATATTTATTTTACAGCCTTGTTTTTCAATGTGAAAAACTGACTCACTTTGAAACACCCTCTAAGATTCTGTTAGTCATTAAAAATATTCAGCTATTAGACAGTCATTCAGGGCTATGTCACAAATGTCTCAGTTATTGTCACTGAAGACTCAATTACATGTCTTTATTTTTCTTTCCCTTTGATATGAAAAACCTCAAAGAAGAAAATCATTTCTGTGATGGACAAAAGACATTTCATATTGACTTCTGAGTTTCCCAGAGATGCAGAGGATAATGGAAAATAAACAGGAGTGAATAAAGAATATTATGCTTTGTAATCTTGATCTACTTTTAAGAATCTACAACTGAAATCCACTTCTGAATCACACTGTAACAACTCCTATCTAGTGCTATATCAGAAAGACAGCTTTTCTTTTCACAAAATTTTATCAATTACGTATTTTGAAAGTGCCAGTCAGATGAGAGCTTAGCTGGCCTAAACCTTACAGGTCTGTGTGACCACTGATCATTCTCTGGACCTGTCACACATCTGTACGAACTATTAGGTTCTTGTCATCTGAGGAGAAGATTTTGGACAAGATGCTTAGTAAGAACTATTTATTTATTTATTTATGACCTATTTATTTTTCATTGATTCTTCAGCTCAGTGAGATGTCCATAATCTTTTCTTCCCTTTATAACAACCTCTTGTTCTATCACCAGTTCTATAAATTAACAATATGCTCAAGTAAAAATAATTTAAACCAAACAAAAACAAAAGGCAAAATCACAAACACTCTTCCCCCAGCATGGGCCTTCTTCTGCAGAGACTAAGTGACAATTTATGATATATTTCAATGATGCCTGATTTTTTTCACCACAAATTTCATTAGCACATCATTGATTGCTCATTTTTCAGCTCTCAAAACAATTTAACATAGTCTCTTTCATGCAGAGGATAACATATTCATATTATTTGATTTTTGATGAAACCAAATGACCCTTTAAATTTGCAATAGAGTTCTTTAATTTTGTATGAGTTTCTTTACTGCTGTTCATTTAATTTTCTGTTTCCATTAACCATCTGCAAGCATTTGACTCTATGACAATTATTCAGCTGTGCTACATCATGACTGACATATTTTATAAATGGGAGAAAAAATGAAAAGAAAATGGAGGAGGGCTAGAGATCACAAGAGAAAGGAGGAGAAAGCAATCGAACACAAATGTCATGGTGTGGAATCATGTATTTTCCATTCGGCTGAAACATCTGAGCGGTAATTATTGGTCCAACTGTAAATCTAGCCTAATTGCATTTTGTCTTCATTTCTGATAAGCACTTCGCGATGATGATGATTACTCTTACTAAATGCATTCGTTCCATGAATGTTTTCCCACACTCATGGCCAGGGGGCTTCGCGGATAAAAAGACCGCAGACAAAATGGCTCGATTCGGCTACAACTAAATCAGTATTGATTTCTTTCTCAAGCCAGAGAGGGCCCGCTCTATGCGCCTGTCATTTTTCTGCCTACCCTTCACACAGAGGGGGTTTGGTCAGTGGATATTAGAATAGGTTTTAATTAACTGCCATAACTGAGGCCAGTCCTGTGCAATTAGCACTTATTAACTGTGTCACTTGTCTGACAAATAAAGAACATTACATCTTGCCCATTTTCTTAAAGGGCTGCATTGAAAAGAACCCCACTGTTTGATTTAATTTTTCCTTGTACCATGGAAACCTTTTGCCATGTTGATTTAAATGTAATTTTTGCCTCTTTATACTTCTGCTTTTTTCTTCCCTATTATTGAATACCCAGTGAGCCTTTTTCAATGATGGCACGAGGACAGGCTGTTAGCGTCCTTTCATAAATCTCTGTATTTCATAGTAGGGCAATTAAGCTAAACATTTAGATTTCTGCTACAAATTTAAATGCACAAGTGGAAGCAAATGGCTATGGGACTGAAGGCCATTATGTGCCTTCACCCTCGCAATCTGGCTTTTCAGACTCGGACAAAGAAATTCTAGAAAACTGTAGTTCTGGAGTCTTTCTGAGAAAACCTCAGCGTTAAGTAAAATCTGTACAGACTAAAAAAAAAA